>CAODLS010187785.1:0-12631 GCA_948243855.1 Flueggea neowawraea | reverse complement strand
TCAGTGTTCCCTGTATACCAATAGAATGCAGAGGATCCAGGACACCATTTGGTATTCCTGGAATTAATCCAAATGCATTCCAAGATGCATTCTGTGCCTTTGAGACATTTGGCAATCCCCTTCCTGGAAATAGACTCGGTGTAATGGGCCCCTGTGGAACCAATTGAGAAGCAATATCCATTGCACCAAACCTGGAATCCCGCTGGTTCCAAGAGTCCCTTCCCCTTCCTCTACCAAGGACAGATTCTCCAGAAAAGATTTGATTTGGCCTGGTTCTTGGATTAAAATCAAAATTAGCTTGTGAAACAGATGCTAAGTTAGGGCGTCTTCTTTCAAACTTTGAGGTGAACTCTTTCTCCATTGGAGCCATATTATAGTTTTTCCAGTTTTCACCTCCCTGAGTTTCATTATCTCTGAAAGAATGCCCATTTTCAAAAGGTTTGTTGCGCTTTCTATATGAGCTCGCAAAAACCATTTCCACAGAGTCTCTCTCCAAAGATTGAGAGTGTGCCTCTCTTCGACGGTGCTTATGGTTGCGATCATCATCATCCTCATCACTGACTTCCTTCTCCTCAGGATCACTAATACAATCAGGAGTAGAAAGACCACCTGGCTTTAAATGCGAGATTTTCATATCCATTTATAACTCTTAAAACCAGTAGCAGGTCACCTTGTCGCGTAAAAAATTCCAAGACTTCCTCTACCAGTGGCAATCAAATGGTCATTTGATTGCACCAGGATCTGCGGCAATCGGATGGAATCTGAGATCAAGAAACCAGTTAATAAAGGAAAAATGGCAATGAACATGATACAAAGTGGCAATTCTAAATATAAATGGTGAATTAATTTTCATGCACAGGATTATGTGGATGCGTTCACATTTAGGTTAAAATCACTCTATGCATTCAAGAGTTAAAACACTTGATCGTCGTATACAGTATGACCAAGGACAAATCAAGTAACGCCAAATGAATGTTATAATTTACCAAGATGACTGCAGAAGGAAAATATCAATCTAACAGGGAAAGAAAAGATATATGCATGTGCATGAGTAATCGACAAGGCATCTACACAAGTTGCAAAATTCCCCTCCTGAATGCTAGCGTCTGGATTCCCAGCTGCCATATTAAACCACTTTATGATCTTCTTGAGTAGGAAAATTGAAAATCAGCTATTTTCTAGCTTTTGGTTGAAGAATCTAAGTAAAATTACCCAAGTCAAAAAAAGATTTCCATTCCTTTTATTTCTCTTAATGCTTTTTCCAGGTGTCCCCAATCCTCGTTGCTTTGAATAATGTTTTAGGAAATCATAAGTTAAGAGTGTGGCACAAACATAGTGATCCAATGTTGTCACTAGGGTGCCAAATGAATCTGAAAAAAAATAAAATCTATGATAATAAGTAAGAGTGCAGGTTAGTCAGGCTCCTTACTTCATCATCTCCATTGGATCAAGCAAAAATTCAAAATGAAGAACCTTATTTCAATTCCCAAAATTAGAAAGTACGCAAAAATTATAACAGTATTTTAAAATTCTTTGCTCCTATCGTCCATAAAGGCAATGCTACATGAATTTTACATCCTGAAATTCACTTCCTTTCAAATCCACACAATAGAATATGTACGCACCGAGCAAGTTCTAGTCCACACAAAATCCAAAAGCGAATATTCACCAAAATCAGATGCATTTTTATAAAGGGTTAATCTGAGTGGGAAAAAATCTTTCTTTTCAAAACTTTGCCTTAGAAAACAAGAGTATCTCGTAGATCCTCTATATACTAATAATTCTATAATTATATATGATTGCAGAAATGCATTCAAATTTACTAATTGTCAATCCCATGCTATGTGGAGAAGAGACATGAACCCTTTTCATGAATTATGGAACTTCCTCTGAAATACAATGATATTGCCTTCTTTTAACCAAGTTCCATCTCATTTTCAATACACCTTATTCACACAATTTCACATGATCAACTTCAAGCTGACGACCTAACCTTTATATACTCTTTTGCTAACATCATACATACATATTAGCATTATCATCTAAACTACCGCTCTACCAATTAACTTGTTATTTCTTAAGAACACATCAAAAAGCCAACCCATGGCACTTCTCTCAGGAAAATATATAAATAGCTAATCAAAACTTCAATGTCTCAAGTCAGCTACAAACATAATGGAAATTCAAATAAAACCACAGAATGATCCTTCACTATGAATGATTTACAGTAGAAATCATGACACGAAAAATAAGCTACATATCAATGACAAACCGCAAAAACAAAATTGATTTGTCAGATGCAATGAATCATCTTCTGGAACACTCGAAAGCCTGCCCTAGTGTGGAGCATAAACATAAGGGGAAAGATTGAATGATCACTGACATGAAAGCACGACACTGACATATTAGATGCTAGCTCATTGCTCTCATCTCTTATTAAACCAACCACATTTTCAAGAACTTTAAGAAATGAAATAGTAACAAAACAGTACATCTATGGAAAATCTTAAAACATAAATAGAAGAAGATTGCCAAAAATAGCACAACAACATCAGCACCAACTATCAAACTACAATCCAAAAACTATACCAAACACTAGAATCTCTGAACCAATGGCGCACAAAAGGTACATGTCACTACGAAAGAATCTTCAGCTTACGACAAGCAAGAAGTGCGGAAATCAAAATACACCCAGAAATACACTTTTAGAAACTTAGCAGTCTGACCTATCGGGTTGTGAGACAAATTAAAGTTAACGAAAGTCCCCATAATAGCTGATTATGCAAGTAAACTGAAGAAAAAGAGAAATAAGATAATCATAATGAAAAAATCAAATTGCAAGTAATCTATATACCAGATAGATAGCTAAATTTATTGATAAAAAATTTAAATCCCAACCAACCAAAAGAACACCTTCATTGAAATACGTTACAGCTTCACACTAAGCTCAATCCAGTATAAAAATGTTAAATCAAATTTAAACTCCTCAATTCCATTACATAAGAACACGCAAACAAAACCCTAATATACAGTAAGAAGGAAACAACAAACAAAAACACAAATGTCATGTAAAACGCGATTGCCACCAGAAAAATCCTCCGAACAACAAAACTGCTTTTCGCAATCACAGAAAAGCAATGCCATGAAATATCTCTTCATTAATTTTAAAAATATTATTTAAAAAAAGAAAACAGTACTATCCAAAAGAGAGGGAATTATACGAGGCGCGAAAAAAAATCCATCAAATAAACGAATAAGCAAAGAAATACAACATAAATATATAACCAAGTCTTACGGGGGTAGTTTCAGAAGAATTGGGGGAAGAGAGGCGGCAACGGCGTCGTTCGATTAGGAAGAGAATCCAGTTCGCGTCGTCGAGAAGAGAATGGCGAAAAGGGGGACATGGAAGGGCATTACCGAGTAGGGCAGGATCGTAACTAAGTAGTAATGGAGGGCGGGATTGTTTGGAGAGGGGTTTTGAGAGAGAGAGAGAGAGAGAGAGAAGGGGAAGAAGGTGGGATGTATGTACCTAAAAGGAATTGACAAAATTATTTAAGGATGAAAACCAGAACGTTGAATTTGTGTTTCGCTCCCACAAGTTTTCACTTATTTTTGTTGATGGCGATGTTGGTTTTTGGTTTGTTGCGTTTCACCCCTTAACGTTTTCTATTTTATGGTTTAGTCCCTCAGTCCTTTTATTTTGGATTTCTTCATGTAGTCTCCCATTGGTGTGGAGGTGGCGTGATACAATCAATGTTCAAGTCTCCTCATGGTATCCAAAAAATAAAAAAGCTCTAGTCTCCAATATGACTCCTTTCTATGTTATAATTTTTTTGTTTATAGTAGTTAAAATGAACATTAAAGCTCCTCTCTTAGATACTGCAGAAGGTTCATAAATTATAAAGAGAAATGGCTCTCCCAATGATTTATGTTTCATACACATTAATACATCTACAAGAATTTGAACTGCTGTCTGTTGAAGGGATCTCAACACTTCCCCACTGGCACCAACAAACATTGACTCTTATTTTATAAGCTTCCAACTAGCAATTCAATAATGCTAAATTTTAAGTCCATAAATTACGAAATACCAACTCCTCCTCTCTCGACTAATCACATTTTTTTTTCTCACAACGAGAGATTTCAAGCTCAAATTTTATGCAAGAAAACCCCTGGGGAAAATCTCTATAAGGATTAGTTAGCTATTATCTTAATTGAAAAAATTACAAGTCCGTTGTTTAGGATCAATTTGTCCCACAGATCATGAACACTTCACTTGCTCTACACTTTCAGATGATAGATACATCACGA
Organism: Flueggea neowawraea; assembly: GCA_948243855.1. Taxonomy (NCBI): domain Eukaryota; kingdom Viridiplantae; phylum Streptophyta; class Magnoliopsida; order Malpighiales; family Phyllanthaceae; genus Flueggea; species Flueggea neowawraea. The sequence continues at coordinate 8,320 of CAODLS010187785.1, read as the reverse complement.
AGCTGCAGTTTTTCACTCAAAAGTTGGTTCTCCTTACTCACTAAGACATTTGCACATTGCCTAAAAAATAGTTGACGGATTAATCCTCTCTCTCGCAAAGAAAACGTGATTCTTAACCTTTCCTCCTTTTGTCGTTGCAACTTCACAAGTACCATCAAAGTCCGTCAACTCGACCAAAGACGGCTCTTTTTAGTTGTGAGAATCTCTCGTTGATCATCATCAAGCCAAATGAACTCAAAAAGAAAGTGGACAAAAAAAAAAGAACCAGCATATAGCCCTGTTGTTCTCCAAATCTTCAAGGCTCATCATAATTCCCGATGACATCTTCTTCTGCATTCACATGTTTCACCTGAAGCCAGCTCTCCGTTAATCTCCCAGCGGAGAGTTCACTAAAACGGTTAACTAACTCAACCACGATAAAACATCAATGCCGAAGAATGAGTACATGATAAGCATTGTAAATTATTGTGTATAAACAACTGATAAAAGCTGCGTGCAATAGAATACAAACATGAATCAGAATTCAAAGCAATCAAGTGACTAGAAGGAGTGAAAAGAACACAAGCATCCAGGTTTCGAAATAAGCCTCTTACGCTGCCCAATAGCGTTGATCCACGAACAAGTGATAAATCTATACATCAGTATGGACTGCACTACAGGCTACCGACCAAACCAACCTCTTGGGGGCTGGACTTCTCCATCGTTCATCAGCTTATCCAAAACTACATTCAGATCAACTGATTGGCCATTTTCTGTCAGCCTTCGGACTGTTGCTTGAACATGTTCTCTTGGGAAACCCATGCTTGCCACTTTGTCAACCACATCATCAACAGGAACCCTGTTTCCAGACCCAGATGAACCTGACCCTCCACCTACCGGAGAAGCTGAAGGCAATGACTGTGGTAATAATCGAGCGGTGGGAAGTGGCGGATACCCACTTCCGGCACTCTGTGTCATAGGACCAGAAGAGAGTTGTGGTGGCTTCATTGTAGGACTGCCAACATGTTGAGCTGGTGATCCACTATATGGAAATGGCTCTGTGGACCTAGATGGCACACCATATCCGGTAGAAAACCCAGACCCAGGTCTGCTGGATGGTGGCTCATAAACGTTGGATGGAGGAGCATAATACTGCTGCGAAGGAGGGGGGCCAGTGGATGGCTGGGAGGGTTGCTGGAGTAGATTAGATGGTGGATAAGCATGCGATGGAAGATAAAATGTATCCTCAGGACAGTGGCCTATTGAAGGTTGAGGTTGCGCTGGTTGAGAATATTGTGGTTGAGAGGCAGATTGATATGGCTGATGCAGTGGGGCAGCAGAAGAGGGCTGTGGTTGCTGTGGAGGAGGTGCCTGATACTGTAGATTATGGGGTTCTTGAGCTTGACCAGGTGGCGCATAGTAAGGCTCTTGCTGAGGTACAGAAGGAATCTGGTTTGGTGGATATTGGTTGGGAGGTGGTGCTTGAGGGGGCAGATTTTGTTGGGGAAGAGGGGGAGGAGGGACGGCTGGCGGAGGAATGGGCATAGGAGGAGTTGATTGAGGAAAAGGGAGAGCAGCAGAGGGAAGAGGAGGTGGAGGAGGAGATAGCTGTTGTTGAGACTTTGGAGGAGCAGACACTGCTTGCTGCGCGGCATCTATGTGCCCAGCATTTTGGGGTTCTGATTGCTGCTGATCCATCTTGGACACTTGCAACTTTGTGAGTTGCAGCTGGGCCTCCACAACTTCCTGCTTATCTTTTAAAGCCTGCACCCCTGTTTGTACCTGCAAGTGATAAGTGATGAGCACCAACTCTTATAATGATCCTCAAAATGATTACCAAAGCCAACAAAGTTCCTCTCATCCCACACAACAAAAACAAGACTAGATACATTCATTTTATCAAAGTCGACTAAAATTATCAACAAAGAAATTGAGAAACAATTTCATGACTTTACATCAACTAATTAGCTTCCATTGACGACAATGAGTTCCTAACACAATTCCACAACTATGACATATAGATTTTCCCAATTTCACTACACAAATCCTGTATCTATTCCCTCATTTAAAATACCTGATTTCAGAATAAAATCAGAAATAAGATAAACTATTAATGATGCATGTTAGTCCATAAATAAAGCATCCCTGAACAATTTATCCAAAAATGAAGAAAATTTTCTCCAGAGTAGAAGCACCCAATTGTCCAATAAATGGAGTATCCCTGGGAAATTTATCCAAAAATAATCAATATTTTAGACTTAAAAGACTGCACATCAAATCTAAATGCACAAAAAGAATGAATGAAAATAACGAACAATAATTCTATACTTGTGCTTCAGAAAGAACTGAATTTCTAGGTGCTAGAATAGAGGAACTAAAACCTAGGAGTTAGGATAGAGGACTGCTCAGTAAAATTTTTAGATTTCAACATAAATCATGATTCACTATCAGCTTGGTAGAACAGTATTCCAGAGAATCCACCACAGGCATGTACTATGATCCCAGGCTCTAGGCCAAAACTTAATTTAAATGTTATGCAAGCTCGAAAGGTAGGACCAATAAACATACCTCCCTAAGAATATTCTCAAGCTGTCTCATTTCCCCATCAGTGGTTCCGTGATTGTTCCCGACAGAAACCTTCAAATCATCCACAGAGCTCTCAAGATGGCGGGTTCTAGTCTCCAATTGAGTCAGTCTGGCACTAACACCGCCCAAAACATGTAACAAATTGTCTGCATATTTCTTCATTGTCTTATCAATCTCCGAAACTATTGTTGCATCAAAAGCATTTCGATCCTTCTCCAAAGGGGCTTTTGCTGGCTCAATAGAGTCAAGAGAACCATAATTCTGTAAAGGCAATAAGACATGTAACATTATAAGCTATCCAAACAATATATAAACACAAATCCACAGCACAACGCAAACATCCATAACAAATGAAAAATGGAAGCAAATACCAAAACAAAATTTAAAAACTAATATAACATAAGCCGCAAATAAGTTCAGCACAGGACCAATGTTGCAAGAGGAGAATTAACCGCGTGGAGGAGCTCAACTAGTAATGGAACTTAACAACACCAACTCATGGCACTTGAACAATAATCCAAACAACGAACTTGGACTTGCTGTGTCTCGGTAATTAACAACCAACCAGCACCAACAAAAACACACCAAATGCATAAATCTGAACAAAACCCTCTATCAATATAAACTATCAATCATTCGGTTCAGACATATTCTACGGATCAGAATATCAGAATCACAACTAAAATAATAAATCTCCTAAGTCTCATTATCAATTAAACCACAGTAATGCAATCAGAACCAAAATCAAACACTTAATTCACACCAAAAAAATAAAAACCACAAAACCCTAAAAACAAAAACAGTTTGATCCTTACTCTAATAGAATTGGATTTCGAATCGACCGAATTCCAAGCCCGATTGCCTCCGCCGCCACCAAGGGAAGACTCGATATTAGCCGCCCCAGCGGAAGCGACCGCGACGGGGCTGATGGGGTGGAAGTCGTAGCTGAGGATTATATCCTCCTTCTTGATCCCATTGCCGGAGGAGCTGTAAAGACTCTGGTGGTGGTGGTCGCCGTTATCATCTTGGGGATTATTCATTAGATCAATGATGTCTCTGTCGGCGGAGGAGGAGGAGGTGGTGGTGGTGGTGGTGGTGGTAGGTGGGGATGAGGTCAAGTCCATTATCTGTTTGTCCATAAACTGGGAAGAATTCATTTCATGTGGATTCTTAATGATTTTTGTAGAGATTTCAAAGAAATTTAAAGTAAAAAAAAGAAAAAGAAAAAGAAAAAGAAAAAAATTGGAATAGTGTTTGTTTGGTGGGACTTGGGAAAGAGTATGGAGTGAAGAGGGGACGACGACAAGAAAGAAGTCTCTGATGATTTGGGTGTCTTTGTTACTACGTGGCTAGACTTCTTCTTCTTCTCTCTATCTTCATTGCTTCTCTCCTACGGAAACCACCGTTTTTTTTGGCATTTAAACATGGCTTGGGCTCATTAATTAAATGATAGAAAAAAGTGAATATTCAAAACCCAGTTTTTTGGCCTAATAGTGAATGGCTAAACTTGTACCGATTATATAATTTATTCCTTGAATTTTGTGATTCAATACAAATTCTCTCGAACTTACAAATATTTTTATTATTATCCCTTAAATGTAAAAAATATGACAATTTAACACCGACTGTGATGATTCGACATTGATGTTGCAGGGCACATCGTTTGACTCATTTTGAAACGCATGAGATGTTCAATTTTGTTGATGTAGTGCTCACTTTTTTGCCATGTCATCCATGCCACATCACACATTTAGCTCTCTTTTTTTCAAACCCATCTCTCTCTAGTTCAAGCCAAACCAAAACTACATTCAAACCGAACCAACCTAATGGGCCAAAGACTCCTCCATCCGGCCACCACCTCCTCTCTCTCTCTCCCCTTCGTCACCTCTCTCTATCTCTCTCTTCAAAATCAACCTAATGAAACAAAATAATCTCTGAACCACCTCCAAATCCACCACCATAACCAATCAATTCAATACCTTCTTTTTTTTCACAAAGAACATAATCGACAACAAAATCAGATCCAGTTATGGCAACAAACCCAAAAAAAAATGAAAGCTCCTGATATGACAATAAACCCAAAAAAAGTCAAGAATTACGAAATGGATGTCAATTGATCTGGGAACTGAAATTTTCAATTCTCCGGGATTAGTGACTTTGATATTATCATAGCCAAGCAATGACTGTAAACTTTGAGAATCATAGTTTCAAGAAGACAAATTAGGTAGATAATTTTGATCAGAGCAGAGACTTGCATTTGTCATCTTCGACAACAAAATCAGATAATTCAAACTTTTCATTAACAAAACGATGTCGTCTTCTCCGAAGGAAGAGAGGTTTAGAGACTTGCTTGCTCCGATCGTTTCCTTGGCATGGGTTGCGTCTACTGCCAAAGAGAAGAGAGAGGTTTGGGTTGTGTTTGGATGGGAACGAAGAGAAGAGAAAGGAACAGATTGAGGTTGAGGAATAGCGATTATGGTGTTGGGTTTGGTTGAATGAGAGGTACATAGAGAAGAGAACAAGTGTGAGGAAGAGAGAGGCGAGATCGACGGTTAAGGAACGAATATGGTGGAATATGACGGAGAGTGATGGTGGTTGTGGCTTTGGGTTGTGGTGTTGAGAAGGAGATAGACTGATGGTTGTGGTTCAAAGGAAGAGAGAGAGAGAGAGCAGGATGTGAGACGACAAAAAAAGTGACTATAGTTAAGGGTTTATTTATATAAATTAATTTAAGATTTGAGGGCACGCTAATTTTTTTATATTTTTTGTTAAGTTTAACAGACAGAATTAAGTGACAGAAACTAAAACAATAAATCTTCAAAATATAAAAATTGACTGAAATATATAGTCAGACTTCAAAACCGTTATAAAATTTATAATCTTGTAATGCCCATGTCCCAAGCAGCTACAAGAAAAATGGTCCATAATAGAAAGAAATAGAAAAATTAACACCCATTTTTTAATCATTGATTTGAATTATAAACGTCGACGACAAAATAATGGTCAATCACAAATAACAGTGTAATCTTCACACTGTCGCATAATCTTTTTCTTTTTTGTTTTTCTTTCTTTTTTTCCAAGTTGAACAGAAGGAAGTACATGAGAGAAGAAAAGAAATTATATTAAACTAGTTGGCTATCCAGGCGTTGTCACGGGGCTTGAGGAGTACATACTATTCTGTGTTGAACTTGTTGTGAAAAATTAAGTTGAGCAACGTCATAATTCGGAAATGTAGTAATACATTTTTTGTTCGCTTTATTTCTTACCACGTTTCGAAATATTTGTTATATTTTAAATGTTGACGTCTTAAATAGTTTTTGGACGAATTCATTGTTAAGGTAATATATATAGAACTATTTCGTTTGTTAATGAATTATGTCGAATACGTTAGTAGTAGTACTATTTAGTTGTAATTGCCAACCGAAAGGTTTAACGGAAAAATTAAGAACCACCGTTTAAGACAATATACAATGAATTTAACTCTTCTTTAATTTGATGATTTGGTCTGCAAAACATAGTCTGGACAAAAAAATGTTCAGCCTTAATGGCATCATATAAATCCAAAGTCTGGCAATTTTTATTTTTTACAGAGGTGGCAGCATTCATTAAAAAAACTCCCAAATATGAAAATAGCTTTACTTGGATAAATTCAGTTCAAAAAAAGGCTTTACTTAGATAAAGAAATTTTCAATGTGATCTGCACGTTTTAAGACTTTTGAAATACCATTATAAACTTAATTTTTGTTTAATAAAAAAGGACAGTATCTCTTAAACTTTATTGAATAACCTCACTTTTGACAAAAAAATACCGTAATTATAAAAAACGAATAAAGACAACACGTTAAAAAAAAAACACATCCTAACATACAACAAAAAAACCTAAAAAGCTAGAAGAGAATACAAAAGGACTTATCAAAGAGAAACCTGTCCAATAAAAAAACAAACGTAAATATGATTTACAGACATAGAACTTCCAAGAACTGAATACCATTGTTTGTTGAAAAAAAATAGACAGTAATATAACAAGACTAAGAAAATGGTAGGTGTGGGTGATTGCAATATGAACCGCGTCAACTGAACTGGTAGATTATGACTCCGCCTTCAAGATTAAGCCCAACATGTCCAAACATTGTTGTGTACTGTTGACAGCGAACATTATTTCATTACTAAATATTATGTTTATATGAATTACAATCAAAATATTATCATAAATGGAATATAACATGCACTTCGTCAACAACAAAGGATGTATCAGCAGTAATAGCAAGTGTGGACACATTCCATAAACAATAAAAGATTATCTTTTCTCGTATTGGGCATATGTATATTAATCTGAAGCAATGTTTAGCAGAATCTTTGAGATGAAGGACTCTTAGGTTTAAAATTACCTTTTCAAACCTCTATCGCAGCTACATATTGAACGATCCGTTTAAACTTTAAGGATTATCTGTTTCGTCAAAAGAAACAAATGCACTGCTGAATATATCATAGGTACTGTACGTTTGAAGAAGGTTAGATACATTGAACAAAAGGAATTAGTCAAGGAACTACCCCGGAGATTGAAGAATCAAAAACATATCATGGCTCCCCTTTCTTACAAATTATGGTCTTCACAGATGGGAGATTCACCTCGTGAATCTTAAGAAAATTGAATCAATGCATATTCTACCTGTTTACGGCCAAAATTTTGCTAGAGCCCGCTGGGCTGAGTTGAGTCCGTGAAACTTGGGTCAGGCCCAGGTGGTGAGAAGACAGTCATAATGGTTTGGTTCTCGCCAAGGAGTACACCGCGATGGGAATGGAGGCGGTTGCGGAAAGCTTGTTTGGCGGGAAGAAGTTCCAGCTTTGCCGGAGGAATTCGTGGGAAGCTGATCCATGTCACCTTTCATAGCAATCGAGTTGAATATGGTCTGCGGATTTTGAGGTTTGGCTGTAAGAGGAGTCTTCATATTGGCCTTACCCGAAAAAGGCAGCAGTATATAGAAAAGTGATCAAGGAGAATTGCACATTACGTTACAAACCTTTTGGTGACAATATTTTTAATTCCGGTTATTGCCTTAGTTTAGTTTTCATTTTTGAACTGCCATGTTTTTGTGAATTGTATATCAAGAAGAAAAGAACATGTTATAATAAATTCCGTTCTTTTATCTATTTGCAATTGTTTGTGTGAGGTGAGATTAAATTATTCTAATTTGGAAAAATTGTAAATTCTCTGACACGCTTCAAGAGCAACATTGTTCTTCGGAAAGTAAGGAAACACTACTTATCTTACCCCTCAAACTTTTTTTTTGATCAATAAAGGTAAAATTTTATTGCCAAAAAAACTATACAAGTAAAACAACTCTACTCCGCACCAAAAGGCGAGGAAGAATCATCTATAGAGGAGACCATAGAGAGCCCCTCACCCATCTGTCAACTATACAAAAACCAACATTACAAACAGGACACTCCCACCATAAGAAAACCTATTTATACCCAACTTTGCAACCTTTTTATATCTCTACAATCAGGTAAAAAATTTTATCTAATACCATAACAAATTGCTCTAACAACTCTATCTTTGTCCGGAACTGCACCTTCAGAAATACAGATGTTTCGTTCCCTCCAAATGTGATACACAGAACTGGTCAAAGCCACTTTCTGATTTGAGACGTTTTGCTTTTGGAGCTAGCCTTCCTCACAAACCAATTAACTTTCCTATTCCAGCTGACTTGTTGCCTCAAAATCTGACACTTCTTCAAGACAATGCCCCAAA
>CAODLS010187781.1:0-12797 GCA_948243855.1 Flueggea neowawraea | reverse complement strand
CAATGATACTGGATATTTGGGTTTCTCTTAGAAATTGTCTATTTACTTTTATTTTTTTGTTTAAAACCTATTTATATCTACAATGATCAAAATCCATTTCTGTTAGAAAAAATCAAAAGAAATCAAAATAAGAAAATGACATAAAAAATGTTGTATTCAGAAAAATTGAAAAAATATCAAAAATTAAATTTTTAAAGAAATTAAAATTCTAAGAAAATGAAACACAAAAAATATTGTATTCAAAGAATTATTTTTCAAAATTTAAAAACACAATATAGATACTAAATAATTTGTTATCAGTTAAATATTAATATCTTTTTCCTACATTTAATTCATCCTAAATTGATGGGTCTTTTGATTAAATCATCATAATTCTTTGTTATTTATTTTTACAAATTTGTACTTATTTATATAATTATTTATTTTTACTGTTTCCAAATTAATCAACATATCATTCAAAAAATTTTAGTATGACATCCAAAAGGACTAATTTAATATACATTTTTATTCTTTTAAAAGGTAGGTTTGGACTAAAGTCCAAACCAATTTATTTTTACTCCCTACCCATCCCAAGGCTCAAGCCTGGAATGTTCAGCTGATTACTGTTAAATCCAACCCTTGGGGCTTTTTTTAAAACAAAAGATAGGGGTAAACTAAAGTCTAAAGTATTTTTTTTTATTTTCCCCTACCTAATGAAATTAATAGAAATCAAATGATTTAAACAAATAAGATTTTATGAAAAATATAAAGAAAAAATCTTGGTGTAAAAAATATTTTTATTTGGAATTTAATTTAATTTCAAAAAAGGCCTTTTGACTGTGGGTTATTATAAAGAAAATAACATAAAACTTAGAAAGTAATTTCCAATGATAATATCCTATAAGGCAAGTTTTTGTTAATAAACTTATTATTTTTTAGTTTAATAAGATTGATAAGCTTACTTTAAATAATTAAGAAGTAATTGTCAATATACACATACATGTTATAGTGCTAAAATGAAATCTGGGACATAATAAGGGTTTAATCGCAATACATATTACAATATTTATTATATCTGAGGTATCATTTTCTTAGAATTTTAATTTTAAAAAATAAATCTAATGACTCATTAATCATTCATTAAGACGAAGATATACTTTTGTAAAATTTTTGAAATATTTTAATTTATTTGTAAACTTTTTTAAATGATACCAAATATTTTGGCTTGTCATTAGAAACTGTCTATTTTCCTTTATTTTCCCTTTAAAAAGATATTTATATTTACAATGACCAACATCCCTTTCTATATTAAAAAAAAAAAACAGAATTCCCTTATCTAAAGAAATAAAAATAAGAAAATGACATACAAAGAATTTCGTATCCAAAAAAATTTAAAAAAAAATCAAAAATAATTTTTTTAAAGAAATAAAAATCCTAAGATAATGAAACATAAAAATGTTGTAGTACTTAAAGAAATTTTCCAGAATTTGAATTCACAATATAGATAATAAATTATTTGTTGTCAATTTAATATTAATATTTTTTCTTACAATCTGTCCATCCTAAATTAATTGGCTTTTTGATTGAACCATTGTAATTCTTTGTTATTTATTTTTATAAATTTGTGGTTATTATGTAATTATTTATTTTACTAAATCTAAATTAATCAGCATATTGATCTAATTTTTTTCTGTATATTATCTAAAAGAACTAAATTAATATACATATATTATTAAAAATTCGCATTGCACAGGTGTATAATTTAGTTATTTATCAGCATATTATTCTAATTTTTTTTATATATTATCCAAAATGACTAAACTAATCATATATTATTAAAAACTATACATCGCAAGGGTGTATAGTTTAGTTATTTATTAGCTTCTTTTTTTGTAAATAATTTTCTATGAGTTAGCTCTTTAATTTGTAATATATATATATATATATATAATAACCAATAATATCAATAGATTTAGTACTAAATTAGATAGTAAAATAAAAAAAATTAAATATAAAATAAAATGATATAATATATATAAATAATATTTAATGAAATAAAATTATTTAATTTTACCCGCTACAACATGCTAGATTTGTTCTTATTCCGTTGAATATATAATGTTTAGAAGAAGTAACTTAACTCAATTCTGATTCTATTTGCAAAGCTGATGGACATTTGGATAATGTTAAAAATATTTACACTACATAATTTTTGAACACTATTACTTTTTTTGGGTTATCAAATCACAAACTAATGTTGAAGATCAAGATACTTGTGGTGTTGCTTTGTAATATAGATCGGTCTGTTGGATTGTAATGATATTAGATTAGTTGCCACTCACTTTAGGAAAAATGTGACAAAAACTGAAATAATTATTGGATGCAATGTCGGGTACAATATTTTCATTCACTGACAATCCCTGACTCTCTCAAATATCAAATTACCTTTTAAATTCCAATATAAAAAATACACGTTGTTTGTTTTGCCATGACAATTGATACAAACCAGGAATATTCTCTTTCATATGTTGAATTGTATATCTTCCGTCATGTTTTCGATCATGGTCAAACTTATGTTATTGTTTAAGAATGACAGGAAAAAAAATTGAAGATTCTTATTTACAATAATGAAGACATATGATCTAATCATACTCAAAATATGACGAGCAAAGAAGTGTTTAATAAATTAGAAAAATTAATTTATAATTTTATTTTTTCTTTTCATGTCAAATACAAATTTTTAAAAAGAAAATCCTGCAAATCTTGCAGGCATATAGCTAGTGTTGTTTTAAAGAAAGACCGTGAATATGTAATATTAATTTAGCATGCCACTCATTTAAAAATTAGAAATTGGGTCACGTGACTTTGTAATTGGGCCAAATACACATTCATGGACAACATAATTATATATTACTAAAATACGCAGCCCACTTTCTAAATTTGGCCCATAAAATCGAAAAATTCAAACTCTCAACTGACCTAATTAATATTTTGGATTCACGGGCAACCCAAAAACGTGCAAAACAGAGCAAACAGAAAACAACGAAAACCAAAAATAGAGCAATCCAAATAGACTTAAAATCGAACAAAATATCGTCCGATTTCTGATTATTTTGATTCCTAAACAGATTGAAAAAGTGAACCTACATTACAAAAAATCTCCAGATCTCTCTGACGAACTCAACAAAGAAGATTTTAGCATATTATCTCCTGATTTCAGCCTCATATACAACTTAGGATCGGAAAGCAGATCACAAAACAACATCGCACAACTCCAGAAATTAACTTTGTTGAAAAATTTTCAGTAACATGTTTAAAACTTGTTGATATCATCCATTGTGAAACTAACTTATCTATCCTGTTTAGAATTTGTTTGAGACTTGTTTAAGACTTTCGCACAAGATCGCCATTGAGTTCAACACAAAGGATATTTTGAACCACCTCAATGATGATAACCAGTGCAGATCTCTTCTCTGGACCTTCCTAGAATGGTTCGATGACATTACTGTTTGGAGAAGAAAGCTCAGACTCACCATTGCCAATGAAGAAGCACTTGGGCGTGGTAACCAACAGTCAACAGAGGTCTATATCTTCCATAGACCATATTTCCGCCATAGCCAAGGTTTTCTCTGGACCCAGAACACTTATTACAGCTGGGGTATCTTCTACCCTTCTGTCCGAGGAAATCCTTTGATGCGAGAAACACTGGTGGAACATTTATGTTCCCTTAACAACTCGCCATTACCACCGCCAACCATGCTTGCTGGATTTCAGTCCAGACCTATTGAAGTCAACATTACTCCAATGTCCATTACAATGCAATCATCCAGCATTGGAGTTTTTTAAGGACCCTATGAGCCAGAACTTCCAATCCATGACACTACCATGGAAGAACTTGAAAGAGTTGCTCCTGTACAACCACCTCCAGGGTACAGAGACCCTCCAAGAAATGCCAGTGACTCCTCATCTGAAGAAGAGTTCCCTTGGCTCTACGAAGACTGTAGTCCGTATTTCTACAAGCAACTAGATGACAGAGGAACATGGACCCAGGTTGGAAAACCTCCATCTCCACCAATAGAATAACGACAAGGAGATGTGGATCAATGAGCTGTCATGATAAAGCTGCATCAAAAGTCGCATTTACTTTCGGCTACTTTATGTGTCACATGTGGATGTCTGCCACATGCTTAAAGTAGTTTGTTTTATTAGGTGTTTATTTATCGTTTTGCGTCGGCCAACTGTTATGGTCATTTCAGTCGCTTTATTAAAGGAATCTAGTTCCTTTTTCTTTTTCTTTGTCGGCCAGAATGTACATGGCCAAGTTTGTCAGTTTGTAATCTCTGAAGTCTATATAAGACTTCATTTTATTCAATAAGAGGCAGAGAGTGAAAAACATTAGAGACTTTTCAGAAAAACTTCATGGCTTTCTAAGTTCTTTCTTTCCTATTATCAACTGAAATCCAATGAGTGAATAGTGTGAGGTTATTAGGTTATACTTGACGGCAACGGTTCTTTATGTTACCTGGTCATTACTATGCAGCAGTGAAGATCCAAAAGACAAAGTACACGCGGAGTACGCCTGAAGCGGAATAGTGGAAACGTGAGGAGAAAGCTGTATGTGTAAGGTGATCAGTTCCCCTCTACTCAGTCTTGATTCTTATACCTTCAGACTCAATATTTGGTTGGATTGGACGTGCAATTTTGGACTTTCTCACAGAATGTTATCACTATTTAAGGACATTCCAAGGCTTTAACCCAATCATATTTCAGTCTGCGGCAGTGTCTGAACCTGAAATATGGGCCTTTCCTAAAACTTTTCAGGCCAGTTTTAGCCTGCTTTCCTTCTAGGTCAATTACTATGCAATCCGGTCTCTACAGTATGTTCAAATCCTTGATTAAGTCCTTGTACTTTCAAAAAGCTAGATTCAATCCTTAAATCAAACCTTCCCTAATTAAATATAATGGAACATGTCAGCAATGTTGATTTTTCATGTAGCACCACCGTTACTTGTTTGTTTGTTTCGGGTGGCAATTTGAGTTGGCAGATGATAATTGTGTTATGACATTTACATATCATAAATGATTACTTATGATATAAAAAGAATAAAACTAGAATTTGTATCAATCATGGCATGCACATATACTCTGTAACCATGTTATTTTGTCCAAAATTGTCTCCTCTTTATCATCTCTTTTATGTCTCATCTATACCAACTTCTCCATCTCTCTCTCGCTCTCTCTTTACTACACCGCCTCTCTCTTCATCTCCACCATCACCCTTCTCCCTACTAATATACCAAGTCTTTTGCTCCTCGACCACTCTTCTCAACATGGCCAAACAACCATTTTTTTTCTATTTGTTTTCAAACAAAAGAGAGAAAGAGAGGGAGGGAGAGAGAGAGAGAGAGATTAACAAAGGGTTGTTCTCTCCATGGAGTAACAAATAGAAATGAATAAAGTTTGTGGTTTTTAAGAGAAGAAAGTGATTTTGAGATATGACCAATTTAAAATATCGTGGTCTATCAAGTGGGTTTCATAAAAATAGAGAACCACTTTTGTAAAACTAATATGTCATGACCCGTTTTTGGACCATGATTGACGTGTAAGACGAACCAAACAGGAGGCACAACTCAACCCGCACAAGCCTAGAAGATTTAAACATTGTACCCAATCTATTCATTTATTAACCGATTATTATTAACAGAAGGTATCAAATATAAAGCATTTATTAATAAAATATGATAAATGTAAATAAATAAAATAAACATTTTAATAACAAAATATTAATATATCATATATAATTTAATATATCAAAATACAATTAAAATATTAATCAATAAAATCCAAAAGTCAAAATGTGAAAATATACCTAATAACCAAACTGGGACACAAAAAACCAAAAGTAAAGCCAAAAAAAGATGGCACTCACTACTAGCGAGAGTGTCTCACTGAGATCGAGGAGCCAGATAGTTACTAAGAGTCAAAAGTATACCTGAAAAATATTAAAGGGAAGGGGATGAGAAAACTCAGTGAAAGACGACACTCTAGATCGCATATATACAGATATATAATATACATTCTATATACATAATAATTTTTAGAAAACGTTTATTAAAATGTTTGCATCCAAAACAGACAACATGCAGTCAGACAATACCATTTAGTTCAATATATATATATATATATATATATATATATATATTGTAGAATAGGTATTTGATCTGTATGTTTACTTGGTTTGAAATACTATTTAATTATTTACTTTGACTCGGGACACCTATGCTACAGAGCTAAGCATAAACATTGGTATACTATTAGGAATGTCAGTTACCAGGGTGAGATGGTAACTATGTGTTCAGTTAACACATGTAATCTGCTTGATTTTGTGGCAGTAGTCCACACATGAATTGAGGTTTCATTATAGTCTCGTTGTCTAATATATATATATTTGATATACACATATTGTTTGATTGTATGTTGTCTGCTCTGGATGTAAATATTTTGGTAAATATTTTTTGGAAATTATAATATTAAATATTTTAGAGTTTTGGTAACTCTATTTGTTTAAATTTTGTTTTCGACAATTCTTTAACAATTATTCTTAGTAATTGTTTTCAAAATAAATTTATAAATATTTATCTGAATTGGTTATCATATTCGTAGGATTGTCTGTTGTCTGTTTTGTTTGTGAAGGATTTCCAAAAGAATTTTTGAATTATTATCTGTAGATATACGTGTGCATACTAATAGTATACAATATATACGTATATATGGTATATTTTGAAAATATTTTAAAACGTTTTATGTGTTGTCGTACCTCACTGAGATTTATCTCACTCTGCTTCCCTACCACTTTCAGGTATATTTTTTGCATTCAACGATCATTTGGGGTCAGTGAGTACCCTATTGTCGGGGCCTTAAATTATCTATTTTGTTAGAAACTTTACACCGAGTTATCTGTGGGTTTATGGATTTGTATTTATTATTACTTTTTTTAAATAATTTTACTTATAAATATTTATTTTGTATTTCGATATTTTGATAATATTTTATTTTATTATTTAAGAATATTATTTTTGAAACTTTTATTCGTTAAACTGTTTTAATTTGACTAATAAGCTGGCTAATAATAAGAAGTTGGATAGATGTTCTATTCTCTGAGGCTTGTACGAGATGGGTCGAACTCTCTTAGATAATTCGCCTTGTAAGCCAGTCACGATCCTTTTTTGGGTTGTGACAGTATGCATGTCACTTCTCTAGATTAGTTGTTTATTTGTTGTAATTAATGCTAAAATAAATGATTAATTGAGATAGGGCAAATTCAGTATTGCAATTTTTTTCAGTATTGCAATGTTAATCATGGTAATATATCATGGATCTTTTTAGAAGTTGATATGCTTAATTTTGATTCCCCTAAACTATAATCAGAGTTTAATTAGTCAAAGAAATATTTGTTGACCATAAAATACCAAAAAGTTCAAAGATTTACACCTTTTTTTAATATAGAAATTTTCATCATCATCCGAAATGAATTCGTGCCTAAAAGATAAAAACATAAAAAGTAAAATACCAAAAAAGATACAGCATTCATTACTTCTAATATTAGAAATATTTTGCTTAAGGTGGTGTCGAATTTAAACTCAATTTGTAAATGTTGTAATTAATGATAGTATTAGGAATATTTTGTTCAAATAAGCTAATTGAATGAAGCATTAAATACTTTTATGTAATTTGTTTGACAAATGGCAAATTAGGGAAGGATTTGTAAATTTAAAAAATAATAAAAAACCAAAATTATGAAAAAATTACACATAAGCACATTAAATATTAATAGATCTAGTTAAATGACATGAGACAAAAAGTGTATTGAAATGTTAATCATATTAAAACTTCAATTTTTTAAAAGAATCTGTATAAAATGTTAAATAAAAGCAAGTAGATTATCTTTATATAAATGAAGCCAGTTTGGTCAAAGTGCAAATCAATTGAGTAAGTTTGGAAGATTAACCTCTTATTGTGTAGTCCATGTGACTCAACTATATAAGGAGCTATCTAAACCATAAGTAGGGTTAGCCACTTTGCCGCTCCACTTACCACCTAAGACACACAGAACAAACCCTCTCAAGAGAGAGAGACACGAAAAAACAGGAGTATGTTCCTATTCTCCCCACCGAGTTAGAATCTTGCATCGATCTATGTGCAGCATCTAGATTGTCTACCAATCGAGCACTCTTGTTCCAACTCGACCGTAGTTTGCTCGCGACACTGGCGCATGAACTCTATCCATGTTCTTGTTGACTCCTACTACGAATCGAGATTAGTAACTAAACCTATTTTTTATACTGTTTGTTGGTTAGACCTATAGATATCTTCGTTTTTGATTGAAGATAACTACAATCTATATAATTAATGATACTATCTACACTAGTTACATTCCGTCGAATATTTGTTGTTGTTCTTCAAATTATTATATTAGAATCGTTCAACATATATGTTGTTTTATAGTATACCTTCGCCATTATAAATGGTCCTTCCGTTATCTACCTACACCAGTTACATTCCGTGGAATATTTGATGTTAAGCACCATGTAATTTGTTTTATTTCTGTATTTTACATTTCTCCAATCATAAGACAGATAGTCGACGAAGTGCTCGTCTAGCGTACCCATTGTATTGCCGCAGCCCACATTTGACCATATCCTATCACCATTTGTCAACATAAACAACTCTCTTCAAAAAAAAAAAACATAAACAACTTTTTGATCATCCAATCCGCAAATGAAAAGGTCAACCCCTAAATTTTCGACTCTTCCTCCCATTAGTCAATGACCATTTATGCACTGCGCACACAAACTTTTCTAAGACCAATCTTTTTACTTGCTCTATAAATAGAGCATAAGATGTCCTAAGCTGACAACACAATTACTGGTAATTAGTTGGGTCAATATCGCCCTCAAAAAATGGCTTCAATGTGGTTCCACCTAATAGTAACCTTGTCTCTTCTCCAAATTGCTTTTGGAGCTGACCCCTTGTTCCATTTCTGTTCTAGCTCTCAGAACTTCACCTCCAATGGCCCTTACGAGTCTAATCTCAACAAGCTGTTCGGCTCTCTCTCTATCCAAACACCCCAAGCGGGCTTTGGTCACGGGGCATTGGGACAGAGCCCGAACAATGTATATGGGCTTGCGTTATGCAGAGGCGACGTATCAGCAGATGATTGTAAATCATGTGTAGTTGATGCAAGCAGTGAAATTCGGAAGCGATGTCCTTACAACAAAGCTTCCATAATTTGGTACGATAATTGTCTTTTGAAATACACGGACAATGATTTCTTTGGACAGATTGATAACCGCAACAAGTTCTACATGTGGAACGTGCGAGAGGTAAATAACACGGTTTCGTTCAATAAAAGGACTAAGGAGTTGCTGAGTCAGCTGACTAATACTGCTTACGTGGCACCTAACTTGTATGCAACTGGAGAGATGAAGATTGAAGAATATGGTAAGCTTTATGGGTTGGTCCAATGTACAAGGGACCTGTCTGGTGCTGTTTGCAAGAAGTGCCTTGATGGTATAATTGGGGAACTTCCAAGCTGTTGTGACGGCAAAGAAGGCGGAAGAGTTGTTAGTGGAAGTTGTAATTTTAGATATGAAATATACCCATTTGTCGATGTTCATAATGTGAAAAAATTAGTTAATTAATGTTGGCTTTACAATGATAGTAAGATAAAATAATGTACCAATTTCTCGTTATGTGGCGAGGGATATATGAATAAAATGCCTTGTATGTCAAGTATGTTATATTTTGAGAAAAATAAACGTTTTACTCTCTTTTTTTTCATAATAACGTTTTTTTAATTGTTACTACTATTTTATACGTCAATTTAGAACCCGCTTATGTTATATGATTGATAAATCAAGCATGTACCTGTTTATTATAAATTATAATAATTCGGTCACGCATTGTTTCCAGGAATTATTTAACCCTTTTTGAGTTTATGCATGCATTTAAAAAAAAGGAAAAACTATTATTTAATCAAAACTTAACTATGAATTTAAAATTTATTGAAATTTACTGTTTCAGAATTTCAAAAGAAAAACTAGTTGAGAAATGTTTTCAGAGATAGGAATAGAATATGAAGAAGATATACATAAGCTAAGAGACTTTTGGCTAATTAGGCATTTATTGACCAGTGTTAGTACGTTTTTCATGCATGTTAAATTTGCTTGGTTTGCATGCATATTAATGCTGCTGTCACTTTTTTTAGTCTGGAAGATTGTTGCTATCACTTAGTTTATACATATAGTCGAAGAAATAATTGAATTCGGTGCTTCCTTAATTGCTTAGGCGATTATTCGTGAATTTATTGTAAACTTGCACTGTTTTGTCGACATTTTTAAAGTGTCGAAAACTCCTTTTTAAGTTTTGACTATTACTCGTCTAGAAACAGAGGGTAAGTTTACTGTTTGGTATTAAGCTTTGTTGACATTTATTGTAATGATATATCTTTATTGGTATTGATATCAATTCATTAGTTTGTTGGTATAAATCATTTTAAATATCCTCAATATTTTCCTAGTTTTTTTTTTCCATTCAGATTTGATTACATCGTTTCTAACATTTATTTGTTGTAAATTTTGTTACATTTAATTGTTTATGTTGATTTTTTTATAATAATTACGCTTTTATTTTTATTTTCATAATTAATGTTGAGTGATTTACTTTTAAATGTTTTTTATGATTTGGTATCCTTTTTAATCTCTCTAAATCAAGGATTATGTGTTCTAATAAGAACTGAGCATACATGATATTTGTTTACCTTTTTCTTGATAGAGATGCGACACTTTCGAATTGTAGACATAGTGCAATTAGTTTTTCTTTTGTAAGGTATGTGTGTAAAAATCCTACATACATGAAACACAGAAAATTGCTTAAAAGCACAACCTATTTTTTGAAAAATGTCACATTTATGTATCAATTGGGTATGTAGAGCGTATACATTATTTTCAAAAACGTATCTAAGATGTAAAAGTATATACAAGGTATCCGATGAAAGAATAAACACAAAATATATTTTGGAAAATAAACAGCACTTTCTATAATTTTTAGAATAAAATAATATGCAGTTTATGTTTGTAGACCACTCTCATTTGATAAAAAAAAAAAGGTTTAATACACACAAAAGTCCATAAAGTCTGTTGGAAAAAGCGGTTCTCCCATGACGAGTGAACCGAACTCGGTCAGTCAATGTGTGAACTGTGACGATGGACCGAGACCAATTGGCGAACCCAATTGAGATGGGCCCATAAAGCCCATGTGCTAAGCCCATTGAGCCAAGTCCATTGAGCCAAGTCCATTTAAGGACTTATAAATATGAGGAGAAAAAGAAAAGAAAGAAGAAAAAAAAAGGAGGGAGGGAGAAAACGTTTCTCCCCTCCCTCATCCTTCCCTCCATCTTCCTTTCTCTATCTCCTTCCTCCATCATTCATCGTTTTTCGATCGCGATCCGAAGTGGCATCTAGGCTGCGAAACAGACGAGCACTCCCATCGACAATCTGACTGTGGTTTGCTCGTGAGACCAACATAGAACCGATCCTGGCATCGATGTCTTTAGTGACAGTCAATCTCGATTGCTTAAAGATCGAAAAGATCTAATATAAGTCTAAGTAAATTGAGACCAAGTATCGTGTTGTGAAAGACTTGTTTGCACAAGGACAAGTAAATTTGAGTACAAGTTTCAGAAGGTGAAGTGAACTTGGAAATGTAAATTCATGCAAGACGTGATTGAAGATCCGTTAATAAAAGCTTATGAGGAATAAGTTCCTTAATATCCGTATGGCATAAAAAGTATGAATCCCTTATAACATGATCTTTAATAAGATCATCATGAGTAATACACGAGCATAAATGTTGAGAGTTGACATTTGTAGTATCGTTAAGTGAGAAAGTATGTTGGACAGACAAGTAACTCACTCACACGGGTGTTTATCTTAGTTTTCCTAGTTCATTGGGGGAAGAACTAAGATGAGGCTGGTTTTGAACATAGAAAGAGACTTAGAGTGCGTTCATAATCAAGAGGTCGTCTTGCATTTTACAATTGTGAGTTCATTGTAAAAGGGCAAGAAAAAATCATACGAAAAAAGACGTACGCCATATGGATAAATTTTATGTCGATCATTAAATTGATCAGATGCTAAATTGAGAGACTTTTAGCATATTTTGTCTTAAAGCCAGAAGTAATCCTGTTACCGTGTGGATTAAGGTTAGATGGCGAAATGCATCGTAACTGAAGTTTCTGTGTAGTGTTGATAATGTTGTATAAACATGCGTTCCTCCAAGGGAAGGAAAGAACACCACAACACATGACTATACCATGTGTGCTATATACACGACCATAGGGATGAAAAAGATTGAAAAATGATATCACTTTTCCTAGTGTGAGACCATGTCGTGAACATGTGGTTCTCGGTAATACCTACCCTTAGAACCCTTAACACATTCAAGATGTGTAGTTGAGTTTGGCTACTTTAGCTTGCTGTTAATGGTCATGATTGATTCGACCAAGCGTGACAAACTGGGAAAGTAAACTTGGCTATTTGGATTGTCTGGTGTAAGAGGAAAATTTTGTTTCTAGATGCATTTGCACTAGTCTCATAAGTTTGCTTAGCTAGCTCTCATGTGATCTGTCACATGATGTGTGAACTATGAGTAAAACTTTCGTGAGATTGAGAAGTTCGAAAGTAGCGATTGTGTGGTTACAAACTAGGGGAAAGACATACATTCCAGCAGATTGTGCTGCTGTTGCATACATTATGACA
>CAODLS010187719.1:0-16498 GCA_948243855.1 Flueggea neowawraea | reverse complement strand
TATCCAAAAATAATTATTCCACAAATAATTATCCAAAAATAATTATTCCCAAAACTAATTATCCACCAATAATTATTCAAAATAATTACTCCAAATATAATTATCCAAAAATAATTATAAAAATTATTCGGGTTATTACATTTTCAAATGTCTCTGAAAGTCTCTAGATGTAATCACCCCTGTAAAACAATCAATCAAACTCAACGAAAACCAACCAAAATTCAGTACAATCAACATGCACAATTTTTGTTTGAAAGTGCTATTCTACATTAAACAATTTGGTCTCACAAAAGCACACATTAGCAAACAATAAAAATGACTTTTATGGAAAAAAAATACAACTAAGGGGCACTTTCGTAATTTAATACAACAAAAAACAAAGGCAGCAGCAAGGGTTCCAACCCTAGCCGCCGCCTCCTTCACAACACAACAATCCTGCCGCCTCCTCCTTCAAGTCCCGTCGCTAGCCTCCATCACAGATTGACAAGACTCCTTCAACTCTTGCAGCTAACCTCCATCACAGACTGACGAGGAAAGAGACAAAGACGACGAGAGAGAACAACGAAGAGGCAAAACAGACGGGAAAGGGAGACAAGAAAAAGAGGAGAAAGCGAAGCCGAGATGAATGATGAGAGGAGAGAACCGAGATCGAGAGAGCATGGCTAAGGAATAATAAGAGGAGATGAAGGAGAGAAGGGAGAAAGGAAGAGAGAAGTGGCAGAGGAGGGAGGGCGGATGGGAGTGGCTAGGGTTTCAGGTGAGAGAGGAACAATAAGGAAAGAGGACAGAGAGGATAAGAAAAATGAGGAGAGAGAAACAAGAGTAGGAAAAGAGAGGAAAAGATAAAAACGCGGAGAGAGATCAAAAATTGTAAAAATGAGTAAAAAAAATTGACTTTTATTTGAGTGAATATTACATTTTTAAGATTAGATTTCAGAAAATAGAATATGGCAAAACTAAAACTATAAAAAATGGTATTCACCTAATTGCCAACCTTTGAATTCTTTTTGTCAAAATCTGAATTTTATTTGAGACATATGACATAATTAACTCAATTACTTTGTGATTATTTTGTGGGGAAACTTTTATATCAAAATAAAATACTGATTTTGAAAAATTTCTTTCAAACATACCAATTTTAAAAAATTCTAGAAAAATAAAACTCATTTGAAAATATCATATTAGCGAGAAATCGTGATATTTTTGTGAAAAATTCATTTTTTCTGCGGAAAAATGAATTTCAGTAAAAAATATATAATTTCCAGAATGTCACCAAATATTTACAAAAAAGTCTCCAAAAGACTCCAAATGTCACAAAATTTTTTAGAAAAAACTTAATATAATCAATTTTTGGTATATTTTTTTAAAATTAAGCTGAATTATTTTTTTAAGTTTTTGATTTTTCAAAGACCTCCAAAGGTCTTCAAGTCGTAAAATTTTTGATTTTTCAGAAAGTCTCCAGAGGACTCCACATGTCTACAAATGTCTTCAGATATCTCAAAAGGTCTTCAAATAATTATTTTGCAAACATATTTACAAATTTTAATTATATTTAATGATAATTAATTTGGTATCTAATGGTATGTGAATATCTCCAAAAGTATACGAATGTCTCCAAATATGATCACTCCTACAAAAAATCAATCAAACTCAACAAAAATCAACCAAACTCGACAAAAATCAACCTGCACAAATTATGCATATAATAATTTTACTATAATAATTTTTTAAAAATTCAACAAAGTTCATGAATAATTATCAATTGCACAAAAATATTGAGATTCAAACTTGATTGAGGAAAAATCAAATGATCAGACGTGCCTAAATTCAGCTTTGATGGTTATGAAGTTCTTTGGTTTAAACTAAGGTTGTGCACACCATACCCGGTAGTTTACACGAAGGAATTGTAACCAAAGGTCATGGTACAAGATGTATCAGGATCTTCGAGAGTCTTGTTGGTGGCCCAAAATGAATAAGGACATGTTAGAGCTCTTTGGCCGGTGTTCAACATGCCAATGAGTTAAATTCAAACATCTTTGTTCTTTAGGTTGTTGCATTAAATACCTATTATATAGTTGAAAGGGAATCGTATCATAATCAATTTGGTAGTTGAGTTACTGAAACCATCTTCGGGGTTACTGAAGCAAACCAGACAATATTTAGGGGAGTCATTTGTGTTAAAGACAACAGAATAGTTATTGACATTTCTGAGGAAGGTAGAGCAGATACAAACATTGATAGGGGAAACAGAATGAAGACAAACATTGCTAAGGATGTGGCTTAATAAATCCAAGAAATTAACCATTGGACGGTCCAAAGTCCAAAACTCGAACAAATCAGACCTGAAATATTAACAAAACCAAGAACCAAGAAGTCTTTCTAGTTTTCGATTTCCCTTTTTACGGATCGAATGTGAGGTATCAGTCTATTCTCATATCCACTGATACATCTTGCACAAGAGTATTTTAGAAGATTTTCCTATCAAGGCAAACTATACAAACTCACATTTCCTTTAAATCAACTAAGCCATAGAAGCTACAATCTCAGGAAAAATTATGGATGAATTCTTCTATGATACCCATCCAAGCAGGAGACATTACAGAAGCAGAATGTCATAAAATTGAACACTTATAAACTTATCTAACCATGATTCGTACACCCTGTTCACTAGGTCTATGAATGTCGCTAAGGTACTTGCCGAACCAACGGTGTCATAGGGGACTCACAATGATCATGTTTATTCCAAAAAAAGATACCTTAAGAATATCGCCACCAGATAGCACTTCAATTGCGAATTCAATCTCCCGTTTGAGTAGGAGCCCCAATGACTACTAAGGGAACACATCAAAGTTTTCTCGTAATGCCAATATGTTTTACATATTCATTTTCGAGCTTTAGGACTTAATTGAAATAAAACCAATTATGATTCACTATCATACTATCATAAAGGGTCATTCTTTTCGTCCTAACAACTGACACGTAAACTCTAACAACATCATCTTATTTTCACTGATAACAAATTTCTTTCTGATCTGACGACCAAAAGCATACACACTTTGTGAAGCGCCCCAAAGCGCTATGCCAAATCGAAAGCTAAACCATACCAAAGATGATGTCAGACTATTCCACGTACCTTAGAAGATGATTTAGGCGAACCATGTACCTTAGAACCAACTAAAGCATATATTATCAGAAGAAAATTGACAAATTCGCGAATCATGGAATCAACTGAATTCTCACTGCTAGAAGATGAAAAAACTTACTTCAAATTCTTCTTTACACAAGTATCACTCATCTTACAACATTGATAGGGACCAATGCAACAGATCATTTCATGACATCATAATAAAGCAGAATATTTGGAGAAATTCAAAGATACGAGGTATCATAATTAAGTGACTTATTCACAAAAATTCAAGGATAGGAAAAGCGTTAATCACTAATTCACTGGGGTATGAAACTTCAAATGTGTCCAACAATAGTCCTGAGGTTGACATACTCTTTCTCACTTCTCAAATGATACCATACAAGCAGCTCACGACTACACTTTCAAAGTCTTACAACTGAGTCTTTGAAAGGTGTGTTTAAAAACATCTACCGGAGCAATAGCGTGAAGCTCTCGTAGAAATGGTAATGCCTCAATCTACAGATGACCATGTGAATTACTCGGATCTACTACAGAATAATCGACGGCCTCGACGATAACGCTCTTAAAAGCGATTCTAGCTAATGACTTCGAATGTGGATTCATACTCCTATAGGTAATAGACAAGAAAAGCATGAACACAAATATCAGATTACTGATGATTGCCATAGTACCACGGAACACTCGAAAGGGTATACAAAAGCATATTAGGCTGACTGAATCAAGAATACCTATACTCCACACCGACCCAGACTATACAGAACCTATGCTCTGATACCACATTTGTCACGACCTATTTTTAGATTATGACTGGCGTATGAGGCGAACCAAACCAAAGGCCCGACCCATCTCGCACAAGCCTCGAACGATCAGAAAACATACGCAAACTTCTTATTCCATACCATAATTAACACATAAACAAATAAAAGATTTTTCTTATAAAATATTTTCAAAATAATATTACTAGGTAATAAAACATAAATATAAATAAAATAATTGTAAAGAAATACTATGAATCAAAATAACCTAATACAATCATAGCCCACAGAAACTCGATATGGAGCCTCTACGAATTTGACATATTGGGGCTTGAACGAGAGGGCACCCTCTGCTAATCTGATGATCCTCACTAGTGTAGAAGTCAAGTGAACCTGAAAAATGTTAGGGGAGGGGGTGAGTAAACTCAGTGAGGGGTAACACTCCAGATTACTTGATAAGGGCCTCACAAAGATTGTTTTGAAAACATTTTGGAAAAACTATCGCATGCAATATATATACAATACATACATATACACCCTATGTATAATATGGTTTGAAAATCTGATTCCAAAAATATTTGCACCCTCAGTAGGCACATGTAGATATTCACACAAATAAATACTATATCATATAATAAATAATTAATAACTGAATATCTGACCGGGACGGAGTTGAGCATAACTGAACTGATCTGATATGATAATGTATTGAGGACTCTGCCTTTGTATAATATCTAATCCGCGTGTTATCTAGACATACGAGTCACCACCAACCCTGGTGACTGGGCCTTCACAATGGTATACCAAAGGTTGTAATTACCCCCACAACACAGGTGTCCCGAATGAAACTGAATATACTTATAATACACACAGGCAAGCAAATAAATATTTATTTCTGATAGAGATACCGATTTCTTATACTGATATTGATGCTGATATTTATACAGAAAATTTTATTCCATTTATGTCTTATCACACATAATTAGATTTTTAGTAAGTTCAAATCCTTAATTAGTCCAATTTACATAGTTAAATCCGACACAACAAAAACATATATAATTTTAAAAGACACATCCTATGTGTCTGAAGTTGCTACTGCACTTACATGGACTCCGTGCCAAATAATCCAAATCACGGGTCAACGGTGGATAGCTGAACACACTGACAAGGACAAGAAGCTGAAATAAACAAAATCATGTCAGACAGATTAGAATGGAGTATCGGCACTGTGGCGCTACTAAAAATATATGATTGCAAATGCATATGCAAAACCTAGGATGACGTCGAAAATCCTATTTCGATCGAAGATTTATAGTTCACACCTCGAAAATTGGAATGTACGCAAAATTCCAGTTGGATCCTTGAATTTTTTCAAAATTATGTTTTAGTCCCCCCGACCCTCATAAAATTATGAAATTGTCCTCAAAATTTTTAGAAATTACTATTGGGTCCTCCAAGTAGTCAAAATTTCAAAAAGAGTTCTCAAACTCTCAGAAATTGTAAATTAGTCCTTAAACCCTCAAAATATCAAATTGCCCCATAATTTGGAAAATATCAAAACTAGTATACAAGCATACAAACATTAGAATTGATCATTGCGACAAAAAACTACACAAAAATGTCCCTAAACCCAAAACGCTGAAAACCCAATGTTCTTAACCGCCCACATTCCCTTAAATCATCCTCCTCAACCTAAATCCGCAATTTGTTTCATCAAAATATCAGAAAAACTCCAAACATTCGACCAAAACCGAACAAACCCTAAGCACAACAAAACTAGCTTAAATCCTTTAATTCAAGGCTCAAATCATATTTGGCTAACCTCATTCTATCCTAATCTAACAATCTTAAGCATCCATTTGCATAAAATCACACGAAATCTCAAACCCATTTGAAATTCGGACAAAAATGAACATCTAATATTAATGCATTAAAATGGATGTAAAACAAAGAAAGAATGTTAATCTTACCTCAAGGATGATCAAGGAATGTTGGAGGAACAAAATGGGACTAATTGGGATGGATTTGAGTGAGAAATGGTGGAGAAAGAGTGAAAATGACGAAGGGTGTCGAGTATTGGGGGCTTTAAAGACGAACGGATCAAAACGCACCGTTTCAGCATTTTTCAAAGGCAACGAACGTCATTTTTGGCATAACGTACATCTTGGAACATCACAACGTGTGTCCCTAATGTATAATGTACGTTGTCAAGCTTCCAGAAGCTTCAGATCTAAAATTTTGAAGCACAACATGCATTGTTGTATCACAACGTATGTTATTAGTTTCACAATGTACATTATCTGGTCTTTCTTTAGATAAGGTATGTTCTCATCGAACGGATTGCTATAGGATGGTTGTTGAAAATGAGTGAGGTGTTACAGAGAGAATCAGAGGAAAGAGTGTCAAGAGAAAAAAAGAGAGCAGCAGAAGAGATGAGGAACGTCGACGGAGAAGGATGTCGAGAGAGGAAAGGATCTAATTTGTTGAGGGAGAAAGAGAGAACAGAGGGAAGACGGGTGAGATGAGAGAGAGGGAAGTGGGCAGAGAGAAAATTGGAGAGAGAGAAAAACAGAAAAAATGATGACAATTTTGGCTTTTATTTAACTACATCTGGCATTTTTAAGAACAATATTTAAAAAAATGGTATTTAACAAAAATAAACTTAAAAATATGTTATCTAACTAATTACTAAACTATGGTAGCTTTAAATCAAAGTTTGAATTTTATTTGAGACATGTGGCGTAATTAACACTATTGGGCTATTTAAGTGGAGTTGAAGCAACTCTATGGGTAGACATGGCCAAGGTTCTAAACTGCCGGTTTCGGTTCAATGAAATGGTTGAACCAAAACTGGATTTGTCACGACCCGTTTCTGGGCCATGATTGGCGTACAAGGCCAACCGAATTAGAGGCCCATTCCATCTCACACAAGCCTCGGAGAACGGAATGTCTACCCAAATTCTTATTATTATTTGTCTTATTAATCATTTTAAAAAAATTTATCAAATACAAGATTTTTTAGAAAATAATATTCTTAAATATAAATAAAATAATTAATTGTATTAATAATATCAAATCAAGAAATAAATAATTAGAAATAAAATATGGTGACAAATATATTTACAGATACAAAACCATAACCTACCCAGTGTGGAACATTTAACATAACTAAGACTCGAGCCCGAACAATAGGGCACTGACTGTAATAAGGATGCCTCATTAAGCTGGAAGGAACAAACACCTTATTCCAACAAACCTGAAAAATGAAATAAAAATAAACAAAGAAAAAGGAAGGGGTAAGAACCCAGTGAGGGATAACAATCCAGAGCGGGGTTGTGCCTCATATAAACCGTTTTGAAAACGTTTGGAAAACTACCACATGCAATATACGGAATACATACGAATACACTCTACATATAATAGTACTTTTCGAAATTCATTTGTGAAAAACTTTCGCACCCTCAGCAAACTACATACAAACATAATCAATTAATAAGTAAAAAACTTTATAAACATACTTAGCTTCAAAATATGAGATAGACATAATATTTAGTTATCAATTATTTACTGAAACAATATTTATTTTTCCAAAATATTTACAGAAAAGAATTTTCATATATTCAGAATATTTACGAAAAATAATATTTATTTTTTTACAAAACATTTGCGGAGAAAAATACTCGAAAACATGATTGGACTAAGATCTGATAAGTCTAGTCCCTCAGACTCTACAATAGCCACTTAGGCGTGAATAAGCCACTTAGGCACGGATCGACAACTTAGACACCTGCTATAGCCACTTAGAGAACTTATAAGCAATGATATACTAAAGGCTACGCTTACCCCTGTAGCATAAGTGTCTCATAACTAAATATTTTTCAGAAAAAAAATTTTAACAAAATATTTTCCAAAAATATTTTAATACATATATATGTAGAAATACTTAAACAATACTATACAAACAGACAGAACATTTACAGAAATTTATCAAAATTTCAGACAAAATAATTATTGCAGAAAATATTTTTAAATTACCGAACATAATATCTTACCTCGAAAATCATACTTAAATTCAGACAGAAAACTTATTACAAAAATTTATTAAATTTTTAAAAGATGGAATACGTAGTACAGAAAGATTACTTATTTCAAATAAAGTACTTATACGAAAACATACTAATTTCCACAATAGAGTTTTCACATAAGTCATATTTTACTATTTCTCAACCTTTTATTAATCCGGATTACATGCAATTTTCTAAACACAAAAAAAAACATATAATTTTAGTAGACACAAACCATTGTTTGAAGCTGTTATCCACTCACTTGGATGTGGAGTAAAATAATCAAAGTCTCGGTCCACCGGTGAATGGCTGGTCTCTACGGAAGCCGAGCAGAGCTGATAACAAGAATTTATTACGACAGAGTCAAATGATGTACTATGGCATTACTGAAAATGTATGCAATGCAATACATGCCTTAACTCATGCAAATGTCAGAAATTCTATTTTGATCGAAGGTCTAATGCTCTCGTATCAGAATGGTCCCTCAAGTTTTGCAAAATTACGTTTTAGTTCCTACGACCTCAAAAAGATTACAAAATGGTCCTCAAAATTTTTAAAAATTATAAATGAGTCCTCCAAGTAGTCAAAATTCCCTAAAGAGCCTTCAAACTCTTAGAAATTTCAAATTAATCCCTAAACTCTAAAAATATCAAATTTGACCCATTAAATGTTAAATATCAAGTATAGTCCTTATGACAAAAAATTGTCCAAAAATACCCTAAAACTCAAATTGATCGATACCCAATGTTCCAAACCTCCCAAATCAACTCTACTTAACCTCAGGAACTCTAATCTATAATTGGTTTCTCCAAAACAATTCAAAATTAATAGAAAATAATCAAAATCTGAACCTAGCCCTCACACGCTCAATAAATATTCAAATCATTCAATCCAAAGCATGAATCATGTTTATTTAAGTCCCTTCTAACATATTCTAACAACCCCAAGCTACCATTCATCAAGAATCATTCAAAAATCAAACCCTAGTTTAATTTGGATCAAAACGAAATCAGAGGATTCAATGCATAAAACAAAGTGAAAATCATGAAAAGAAGAGTAATCTTACCTTAGAAATTGATTAGGAACGATAGGGAATTGATTTGGGAGTGTTCTAAGGCGATTTGAGTGAGAAGAAAGTAAAACTGGCAAGGACGAACGAAAATGGTTGGGTTTTGGGGTTTAAAATAGTTGTAAATTGAAACGCACCGTTTCAGCAAAAAACAAAGGCAACATACGTTATTTTATGGCCAAAGTACGTCTTGGACATTGATAATGTACGTCCCACACCTCCAACATACGTTATATTGCTCAAAATTTCATCCAGAAGCTTCTGTTGTGAAAACGTAGCAGCACAACATACGTTATAAACACGCAACGCACGTTGATCATATTTTCTCCTCAGATAACGTACATCATCTATTCACAACTTATGTTGTGAAGGAATTCCAGATGGCGTACATCCCTTACTTGCAACGTACGTTGTTATACCTCATACAACACTCTTCGACTTCTTTCATTTTCGAACGTGTGTTGGATTATACTCTGTGTAATATCTCGTCCGTTCTGACCAAAATCCGATGGTATTCCCTCTAGACTTCAGGGAAATTTGGGGTTTTGAGGTGTTAACCTTGATCGATGATGTTAAGAGGTGGTGTTGCGTGTGCAAGTCATGTTGAAGGTCATTTGTATGCGTTGAGGATAGTTCTACGTGCATAGATTGCTGTCAGAAGGTCATTTACGTGAGTTAGAACAGGTTAAACGCGCGTAGATTGATGTCTGAGTCCGGCCATGAATGTGCGTTGGAGATGTCTGCACATGTTGGACGTCATTCGGACTTGAACCGTCAACAAGCATAGTGATCTATGTGCATAACACATGGTATAACGAGCGTTGATTTTAGATCTGAGGGTGGAAAGTCATTAGATCCACCATTTGCGTACGCTGAAGTCTCGTCTACTCACACAGCTCCTTGTTTAGTGCGCATAGAACCAGGCACAACGTGCGTAGATGTGCCAGGTCTGGGCGACTTAAGTGAAATGCCACGTTTCAGTTCCGAGGGTCTATAAATACACCAACCCACTACTCTCTTCTGTCATAACTCATCTCAACCACCGAAATTACTCTCTCATCTACTCTTCTACACTTTCCATCACTCCTCAATACTTCCATTTCCATTCTTAAGGTAAGAATCATCCTTGAATATCTTCTTTTCTTCCTTATTTTGCCACATTTGTTCATCTAGGATTTTGAACGAATATTGGAGTTTTGTTCAAATCTTCCTTTTCTGTTGTAAAAGAAGTTAGGTATGGGTAGATTATGGTTGGTTAAGGTTGTAACCATGGGATTCTAGCTTTGATTTTAAGAGATTTCGTGTTTGAACGAAATGGATTTACTCTAAGATAGGGTTCCTGATTTGGTGGATTTTTCGTCAGATCTGGAGTTGTTTCTGATGTATTATGATGGATTGGAGTTAAAATACTTGGATATTGAGTTGAGTGTCGAGATTTGAAGATTTGTGCCTATAGGGTCAAGTAATCTGAATTTGAGGGTTGAGATTCTTGATGATTTTGATGTTGTTTATAGGATCTGAGGCTATATCCTTGCTTAAGAGGCCGTTTACAGCCAATGTGGGTGATTGTTCAGTCGAGTATAGATCAAATTGAGAGTTTGAGTATATTTGGCATAAGTTCCTAGCACCGCCCAAGGTTAGATGGCATTTGCATTGCATGTATACATTCAGTACTGCCACAGTACCATACCATATCTTAATGTTTGTTGTGTTGTATCTATTACAGCTTTGTGTGCCTGTCAGCATGAGCAGCCACCCACTAGCGATGTTTGACTGGGCCATCAGCTTTCAATACCATATAAGTGAAATGGCACTTTCAGACACATAGGTTGTGTCTTCAAAATTGAGTATGTTATTTTGATATGTTTGGCTATGATATGAAATGAACTAATAATTATTGGGTTAATTAATAATTGTGATTATGTGATTATTAATAACCAATGTTTTGCTATGAAAATTTAAAGTTTAAATTGGTATATATATATATACACGAGTATTTTGTATAAGATGAAATAAAGGAAAATATAATGCATGATTGGTTGTACAATATTATGTATATAACACTTTGATATGGGGACACCTAGCTACGGGGTACGTAGCCTTTGGTATACCAATGCTTTGTCAAGGCCCTAGTTACCAGGGTAATGGGGGTGACCGTATATTCGGCCAGATATACGCATTTATTAAGCAGTCAGGTGGCGGAGTCCACACTGCTACTATGGATATTGATACTGGTCTCATACTATGAATCCACATATATATATAATGTCTGAATGCTTGTTGTATGATTTGAATGCGAACGTTTTTGGTAAAAAGAATTTCAGAAAATGTATGATGTACGTAGTGTGTCTACTATATGATATCTATGTATGGGTGCGATATTTTTAAAGGGTTTTTAAAACAGTCTTGTGAGGCACGTATGAGGCGATCTAGAGTGTCGTTTTCTCACTAGGGATTCTTACCCCTTTTTCTTCTGTTGTATAAGTTAAAACTCTTTTACATGTGACATTTTGGATGCTCAACATCTGATTCGTATCTTGATCCTAGTGAGGCGCTTATTCTCTATAGTGAGTGCTCATCGTTCAGACTCTACTTTTGTTCAGTCGTTAGAGCTCCACATCGGGCTACTGTTGGGATATTGGGCCACACATTTTGTATTTTGGGATACCTTTGATGATTTTATATTTTCACCGATATTTTTTTCTATATTGTATATATATATATATATATATAGACTTATATATATATATATATATGGTTTTCTTTCATTTATAAATGTTTTCAATAAATATTTGGATAAGTTGGGTAGATTGTCTGTACACTGAGGCTTGTGCGAGATAGGTCGGTCTCCCATAGACGGTTCACCTCGTACGCCAGTCATGGTCCCGACTATGG
The DNA here is from genome assembly GCA_948243855.1 of Flueggea neowawraea. Lineage (NCBI taxonomy): Eukaryota > Viridiplantae > Streptophyta > Magnoliopsida > Malpighiales > Phyllanthaceae > Flueggea > Flueggea neowawraea. The sequence continues at coordinate 4,567 of CAODLS010187719.1, read as the reverse complement.
GTCGTGACACTCTGGGTTCCACAACACTCATCCGTGCAAAAATAGCTTCAATTAACATCCTAAAACATCAAACCAACATTCCAAGCACCTAAAGATCATCACAAACATTCAAGGATTAGATTGAAATTGAACAAGGTTCAATCGAAATTGAACGGGGTTTAATAGAGGATTTGTCAAAACTGAACGTAATGCTACAGAAGAACTCATTGGAACGGACGACGGTTTTATAGGATTGCTCAGAGCCGATTTTGAGCCGTTTTGGTTCGGTCGGGTTGGCCCACAATTTTTGTTTGACGGTTCAACCAAATTTTTTAATAAAATAATGTTGCTATTAATTTTGGTCTCGAGTTCGATTCGGTTTGATTTTGATTCGTTCTGGTTTTTATATTGTAAAATGTGTCAAATGGCCATGGGTCCAAGTCCAATGATTTTAAAACTGTTCAACCAGTAATTATTTGAATGAAATGGGTCAAATGGCCATGGGCCCAAGTCCAATGGTTTTTTTATTTGAACTGTGGGTAATTGGCGGTTAAACCGGCGGTTCAATGGTTTTTAGGAAGGTTGAACTAGAACTGCACCGGATATTGGCGATTCTAGGGGTGTCTGGTTCCAACTCCAAGTTGGTATGTTCCAATTCTGGTTTTTGCCAGTCCGGTTCACAAATGGTCATGTCTACTATAGGGCCACAAAGGTGAAGTTGTAGACTATGGTTTCAACCATAAATCATGAAGAAATTTTTTTGAAACATTATTCACTACACATATTCAAATGGTCACGTACGCGAATAAGTTTAAAGGAGACATCTGTAGAACAAGAAATTTTGCAGGCTCATAAATATAGTCGAATTAAAATGTTATTGGATCCATTAATTTAAAAGGTCCAAATCCATTCAAGTTATTAGCACAAGTCCATTTATAGAAATAAAATTAATTATCAATCAGATAATTATCACATATTATAATTATTTTATTAATATTTTAAAGAGATAATTACAAATAGAACTATTTTGAAGATAATTATTAATATTATCTCATTTTCATTTTTGGACTATCAAGATTGAAGGCACTGAAGTTCTGCAAAAATGAACAATCAAGCTTTCAAGCACAAGAAGAGCCATCTAGATCAAGCCACCGTCCCTCTCCATTTTCTTGCCCAACTACACTGGAGATCAAGAAGAGGCGCTAAGATCAAGCCACAGTGCCTTCGTCGTTCTTCCATCAAACCACATCAGAGATTGAGAACATGCTGTTAAAGCCCTCGTACCTTTGCCAGCACAACCAATAAGCTTTGTTTAGATTTAGGTTCTAAAGGACTTTAACACAATTCAAGAACAAGCTGCGAAAGCCCTTGAATCACATACCCCGTCAAAGAAAGAATCAGAGGAAGATTTCATGGATCAAGAAATCAACCTACTAAGATCGAAGCCCATATCCAACTAACACTTTTGTGATTTGTATTTCCATTTTCTTTTCTTTTGTTTCTGTTGAGTTTGGTTTTGATGATGATGAATGCAAAACATCCAAAAAAAGGTGCAAAATTATAGACTTGCTGATATTTGTCAACAAAGCACCATAACGATTCATTAAAGCACTTTAATAAAGATCAAAACACTTTAATGAAGATCAAACCACCTTATTGATTCATTAAAGCATGTTAATGCATGTAAAACTGGTATCAAAGCTTGTTCTCTTGATATTTCATTTTGGCTTAACATCTAAAGAGTTAAAGATTCCAAGAATGACATTCTTAAATGATATTTCCAGATATGAAGGCTTGGCAATTATCATAGCTCATTTCTTTTGTGGTAGTGATTACCTCTATTGAAAAAAAAATGAGGGTGTTTTTCATATGTGAAGTTGAAGAAGTTTAGGAAGCAATAGAAGATGGTCCTTATGTCCCTAAAAAGAGTGGCAATGGTGTTGAAAGGACCAAACCAAAGGAAGAATGGACCGAGTATGACAAAGAGATTGTGCACTACAACAACAAGGCTATGCACATACTCTTTTGTGCTTTAAGAAAAACTCAGTTCAACAAAGTCTAGCAGTGTGAAAATGCACATGAAATTCGGAAGACTTTGGAGATTACTTATGAAGGCACCACACAAGTCAAAGAAAACAAGATCTCCTTACTTGTTCATAAATATGAGATGTTTAAGATGGAGGAAGAAGAATCCATTCAAGAAATGTTTGATCTCTTCAATGTCATCCTCAATGGGTTCAAATCTTTTAGAAAATCATATACAAATTCTGAGATTGTAAGGAAGATTCTAAAGTCTTTACCGAAATCATGGGCTTCCAAGAAAGATGTCATCCTAGAAGTTAAGGATCTCAATTTATTACCATTGGAAGAGGATGAAGATAAGGAAGGCAAGAAGAAGAAGGAAAATGCCATAGGCATTTCATTCAAGGCATCAAAATACATTGAAAGCTCACAAAGAAATTCCGAAAATTTCTTCACAAAGAAAGAGATGCAAAAGAGACAAGCAAGAGGAGGAACAAACTAATTTTCTATAAATGTCATGAACTGCGTCATGTGAAACCGGACTGCCCATACTTGAAGAAACATAGCAAAAGGAGGAAAAGAAGAGTAATTATACATCAATGTTAAGTGATGATGATGATGATGCTAACAAGGAAATTAGAGGAATATGCTTGAGGACAATCAAAGCCAAGGAGAAAATTCCAAATGTGGTACCCTTTTCTTGAACTCAAACTTGGCTGCAATTTATTTTCTTTTGAATATATGTATTTTGCTTGATGCAGTTACTTGACTTTATTCTTTCATAATAGTTTATGCATATTGATATATCTTATTGCATTGATTGATGGAATTTGATTGATTTCATAAGTGAGTGGATTGCTTGCATTGTTTTTTTTATTATCATAGGGGAGATACATGTTTGTGTTGTTGCTGTGCATATTTTGCAACAAAAAAGGGGAGTTTTTTTTACTACATGCTTTATTTGATTAATGCATTTGCTTAGGGAGCTATAAATTTGTTGATTGATTCGTTTGATTGATTGGGGGAGAATGTTGATTCTGCATACATTTTTTATGATACAAAAATGGGGGATAAGTGTACATGAATTTGTTGGGAGAAGTGTGCATGAATTTGATTACGTGCTTTATCTTTTAATTGGTATCATTCTTGCTTTGAATATCATATATTATTATGTTGAACTAACCAAGTGACAAGGAGTGAAATCCTTAAGCAAATTGTTTGTTATTGATTAATAGATGTTCAAATTCATGTATATTTTGTCATCAAAAAGGGGGGATTATTGAGTTCTGTTTTGATGATGATGAATGTAAAACATCTATAAAAAAGGTGCAAAACTGCAAACTTGCTGATATTTTTCAACAAAGCACCTTAACGATTCATTGAATCACATTAATGAAGATAAAAACACCTTATTAATTCATTAAAGCACATTACTGCATGCAAAATTGGCATTTGGGCACGCAGACGTATTAAGCTATGAAGCAGAAGTGTCAGACATTGATCTAAGCACGCAGATGATTCATCAAGGCACGTAGATGAGGACCAATGCACGCAAATGGGGTATAATTCACGTTGTCTAATGATCTAACCATTGTTGCATATATGGATTAAAGATGCAAACTTTAATGAGAAGATCAGCGCATGCAGATGAGTAGCAACACACGTTGATGAGCTTCAGATGACAACAAAGTTGAGAAACTCCTCGAGATTTCAAATTTGAACATTCCTTATACAAGATGATGTCAGAATTAAAGGAGTGAAAGTGGATAATCAACAACGCACCTTATTGATTGACAAAGCACTTTGATAAATCACCTTATTGATCAATAAAAACACTTTAATGAAAGTCTGGCAAAAGTGCATACTCAACAAAGCACCTTATTGACCAACAAAGTACTTTGATGAAAGTCTGGGCAATGACAAAGCATCTTATTGATGAACAAAGTGCATTAATGAAAGTCTGGAAAAAGTGCATACTCGACAAAGCACCTTATGGATGATCAAAGTGTGTTAGTGAAAGTCAGGGTGAAATTGGATTCTGGAATGAAGAACAACACACGCAGATTAGGCCATAAAGAACGTAGATACCTATCAACGCACGTAGCACGGATAACAACGCACGTAGAAGGCTTAAATCAGAATTTTCTACTATCTCAATGGCTACTTTGGGGCTTCCAACGACTATTTTCTTAAAAATGGCTATAAATAGACATTTCTAACATCAGAAGAAGAGAGAAAAAAAACCTTGGCTACACTTTGCTATCTTTATTTCTCATTTATTCTCTCACTCTTTAGTTTATACTCATTTGAGCTATTTACTTGCTATGAAATTTTTGGATTGGTGTGAGCTTTAAATCTATTATACTCTTGGGATAAATTTGTAACAAGCAAAGTTATTTGCTTGGCATAAATGGGTTTTATTGTTGAGTCTTAAAAAAATAAAAGTGGTTGCTAGTAAGTCTTAGAAAACTAGAGGTGCTGGTTTTCTAGTTTGTTACCTACAAAAACTAGAGGTTTGGTTTGCTTGTTTTGTCCAGAAAACAAGTGGCAACGGTTTTCTAGTTGA
>CAODLS010187583.1:0-19282 GCA_948243855.1 Flueggea neowawraea | reverse complement strand
ATTTTTGATACCATTCAATTTTGGGTTTCCATAATGTATTAATAGATACCGCTTATGGACTTTGGACCCAAGTTTTCGGACAAGGCCCATTGTCATTTTCGAATGGACCTATTGGGTCATACACAGGAACGAATTGGATTGATTACAAAGGTTCTCTATTTGTGGTGATTGAATTATATGATTAATTTGATTAATAAATAATAATTCAGGGTTTTATGATTTATGTGTTAAATAAGATTTAATGCATAGTATATTAATGTAATGGACTTTTAATATAAATCACTAGTTATTAGGGTTATGGGTATTTAATTATGTGTGACATAATTTGGCCCATATGAGTGGTTTATTAAATGATAATGTATCATATAATTAAAAGCTCAATAACATTAATCAAACCCATTAGAATTTCGGCACAACCTAACCTAATTAGGAGTGAGAAAATTCGGCACACTCATCCTAATTAGGAGGAAGAAATTCAGCACACACCACCTCTCCTATTTTTTAGGAGTCTCTTTCCTTATGTGACAAGGATCAAATTCGGCACACACATTCTTAATTAGGAGTCTATGACTAATTAGGAGTTTTATTCTTGTGTGACAAGGAAAGATAATAAAATCCTAATTTAATTAGGAAGTGTTTATTCTTGTAGGACAAGAAAAAGTAAATATTAGTGTCACTAGGATTAGAATTCGACACACTCCTTCTTGTATAGGAAGAGGCCAAATTCTTGGAGGACAAGGAGAGAGGAATTTTGGCCTTTTATGCACATATTTAGGTCTCCTCTTATGCCTATAAATAGGGTGCACTCCTTGTTATTAAAAGCATGGCTTGGCCGAATTAGTGAGTGCCACAAACAAAAGAGATAAAAATTATTTGTGAGCTTTTAGACTAGAGATTCTAAAAGGGTGTTAGTACACTCCACCAATCCAAAGGAAGTTCGTTCGTGTGGATACCTCTAGACACGTTCATGTAAAGGCAACATGAGTTCAAAAGGTGATTCGAAGTTTTGAATACTAAAAGCTACACTAACACTCCATTCGATCGAACATTCAAGCTTTGGATCTAAGGTAGATCTTCTAACCATAATCATATATGTTGATGTGCATGGGTTCTTGGGGGAATTCAAGGCTTAATTTTTTTTTTTATTTATGTTGTACTGATTAATTATGAATTTCATAAACGAGCCGCGAATTCCAACACCACCTTCACAGGAAAAGAAGATTTGTGCGAGCACATACAAAACTATGAGTCCATCATGCTCCCACACGGATGGGAGGATACAATCATGTGCTGAGAATTCTCAATCACGCTAAAAGATGTTGCTAGAAATTGGTTCTACGTGTTGAAGAAAGCATCTATCTCATGTTTCAGCCAACTTAAAAAGGAGTTTATTAACACATTGATTATCAACAACAAAAGGAAGAAGGATGTTACTTACCTACTCAGTGTGATGCAAAGGGAATGGAAGATCTTGAAGCAATATGTTGATCGATTTAGGAATTCAACCTTGGGGATCCATGAGTTGCAACCATGGGTTATTGTGGTAGCCATGCTCCAAGGAACTCGATTTATCCAAATCCAAGAGTCATTATCTCTTGATCAACCAACATCATTTGCTTACTTATTTTCTCGGGCCAACTAATACATAAGACAAACGAAGATGATGAAGATAATTGGCTTGAGAGATGATAGAAAAAGGAAGGAGACAAATGACCAAGAAGAGCCAAGTAAGAAGAAGGAAAGAGTAAATGGACCCAAGGGACCATCAGGACTAAGGTTTGAGAAGTACACCCTTCTCACAGAATCGAGATCAAGAATCCTAGCAACTATTGAAGAGTCTGGACTTATCACTCTTCCCCCAAAGGCTAATAGGGTGTTTGGTAGAGATACCAAAACATTTTGTAAGTATCACAACACCCAAGGACACATTATAGAGAAGTGTCACCAACTTATGAACTGAATTGAGACCTTGGTGAGCTGATAGATGAGACATCATCCTACCCCACGATGATCCTTTGGTTATTTCAACAATTATAGCTAAGTACCTAGTGGAGATAATCCTTATGGATAATGGAAGTTCAGTAAACCTTATTTACTGGAATTGCTTTCGAAAGATGAACCTTACTCCTGACAGAGTAAAAATGGTGTTTACGCCGTTGTATAGTTTCACTAGTGAGGCGATACATATTGTAGGTTCTGTGCAGCTTGCAGTGTCTCTAGAGAGCAACCCATGCATTATCACAAGGATGGCTACATTCATGATTGTCAAGTCCACTTTGTCAGCCTACAACATAATTCTTGGAAGACCCTTGCTGAACGATATGAGGGCAGTTGTGTCCTCAGCATACTTGCTGATGAAGTTCTCTACACCTAATGGAGTAGGAGAAGTTCGAGAAGACCAGAGAAAAGGTAAAAAGTGTTATGTTTCCTCTATTAAAACAATTGCAAGTGGAGGGAGCTGCGAAACTAAGAAGCTCGAGAAGGCAATGTCAATTAAGGATGTAGGCTCCAAAGGAGCGAAACCATAACCACTAGAAGAACTAGAAGTTGCGAGGCTAGATGAAAATAATGAAGAAAAACTTGTATATGTGGGAAGTCAACTTCTACAGGAGACAAAGGGGGAGATCATTAAATGTTTAAAGAACAACGCATACATTTTCGCCTATAGCCTAACTGGCATGCCAGGAATTGACCCTAAGGTGATTTCACACCACCTCAATGTGGACCCAGAAGCCTTCCCTGTAAGGCATAAAAAGAGGAATATTGCTCTAGAAAGGAAATTGGTAGCAGAAGAAGAAATAGAGAAGTTATTGAAGGCAGGCTTTATTCGTGAAGTCTACTACCCGGATTGGCTGACAGATGTGTTAAAAGTCCTAAAAGCTAATGGAAAGTGGAGGATGTGCGTGGATTTCACAGATTTGAACAAGGCATTCCCCAAATATTCATATCCTCTCCCACAAATTGACAAGTTGGTGGATGAAACATTGGGCTATGAGTTGTTAAGCTTTATGGATGCATTTTCTAGATATTACCAAATCACGATGTATCCACCTGATGAAAAAAAATGGCTTTCATTACTGAGAAGGGCACTTACTGTTACCGAGTCATGCCTTTCGACTTGAAAAACGTTGGGGCCACTTACCAAAGAATAATGAACAAGGTATTTAAATACTTGTTGGGGAACATGATGAAAGCGTATGTGGATGATATGATCATCAAATCAAGAAAAAAGAATCTCATTCATTTCCTTTTATTGCTTTCAGTTTATTTTTGGGTGCTACAAAATAAGTCAGTAAATTAAGGGTTTCAAATTTTTGTGTTTTTGCACTTATTATGGTTTTCACCATAAAGGAAGTCTTCCATTTTTACGCAAAAGCAGCTTATTTGTGATGAGTGCTCCCGGTTACTTAGAAAATCCCTAATGGCGGTGCTTTGCATACTCATATCCAAATATAGCGGAGTAGATTAAGAACCCCATGTACTTGTCCCGATGTAGGTTCGCCCTCAAAAGTGAAGCATAATCATTTAAGCACACAATAAAAGCACTAAACATTCGTTAAGCCAAGCCTACTCAAAATTTTCAAGATGTAATCAATGAAGCACAACCTTAAAAATAAGTTTGCAACTTTTTATTATGCCTCCACTAATAGACCAAAGTTCTTGATAAAAGAATTATAAACCTTGCCACCCAAAAATGGCAAATTAATGTTCAAGCTACCAACAAATAGCATACCTTCTTCAATTGATCAAGTTAAAAGCATACTAACACACTAAAAGATTCTTTTAAACTAATTCAATCCAAATTTCATTCTTCTCAAGTTTGACATTCCCTAAACATTTAAAGCAAAATTCAAGCAAAAATTTTAAAAATTTTAAGTATTTTTAAACAATTAAGCATTTTTCAAGAAAAACCAACGTACAAGGAAAGACATATAAGCAATTTACACAAGCATTCACTAAAACCCTCCCCCACACTTATTTTGAACATTGTCCCTAATGTTCCACAAAGTAAATCCGTATCAACATCAACAATAGGGACAATTATAATTTTCAAAATTAAGCATAAAAGTAAAACATATAAGGTTTAGAATGCTTCCTTATTTTCTCCTTTGCTTGTGATTGCTCTTGCCTTGATTGGACGACTCAAACTTTAGGAACAAAACATAAGAGGTTAGTGGAACAAATGCATATATATCATCATGAAAGTGATCAACTTGTCCTTTCCATTGAACATCAACAAAATATTGTAGAACAACAACAAAAGTAAACATGCTCTTACACTAAAATGCAAAGATGAATGCAAGTACTTTGAATAAAAGATAACCATAGTTTAACGTCTTCGCAGACCAAAAGTAGTTTAACGTCATTACAGACATATGCATTGGATCTATTTGAAGTGCCAAATAGTCCTCATGGTGCATCTATGAATGGTTTCAATCTCTTACCATGAACCTCTAGTTGTTTGTAATCATTAAGCATAGCGCCATTAGTACCACAATAATGAATGGTTGAAATCACAAATGGACCGCACTATGGCTTTGGCGTTTCTTGATGTTATATTCCTTCCAAGCTTCAAGAACGTCTCAAAAGCATGCATCACCTACAAATTTAAAAGAAACAAACAAATAATTAAAAAGAAAACAAATAATCACAACTAGTAGCATCGTCCCCGTCAACGACGCCAAAAACTGAATTGGTGCCTCGTAAGCGCACGAGGATCGATGCAATAATAAAATAACCTTAGGAGTATTCCTATGGTGTCAAAACCACATCGACAAGTTCTAATTGTGATTGATTCACTCAAGAAAATAAAACATGCAAACAAGTGATAATTGTAGATAAAGAACATGAAATATAAAATAAACAACAATAAGATAAGCGTTAGGACGTTCAAGACTCAACCACAATTCCTACTCACTATATTTATGAATGATTTATGGGATATGAGTGTTCTCTCACGTTTATTGCTTAAAGCCTCTTTCAATTTTATTTAAGCAATGTCCACATTTATTAGAATGGTCTTTTAGGACTCATCTAACTAAACTAGAATCATTAAGTTCTCTTGAAAATTTCATCAAACACCTTGTGGACATGAATATTTTCATTTCATAACTTAACAAGTTTAATGCATGTCAACCTCATCTAGTCTTCTCCTTTCAGTCCTTCAGCTAGATTTGTTAAAACTATTACTAATGATGGCCAATCATAATCATAGTCAAATAAAACATGTCATTAAATCAAATCCAAACTCTCTAAAATTATATCATTCAACCACAAGAGATAATTACTACAACTATAGCATTAAAGCACAATAATATATGAATTGCATATATGGAAGTACAAGCTTAACATTCCATACATAAATATAATAAGTATCCATCAAGGTCTACATCTTGAAATCCTAACAAGATGATTAAGTTACCATGGTTTTGAAAAACAACATAAGACAATCAACAAAAACCATGATAACAAATTTGAGATATAAAGAGAGGAGAAAACGAGTTTAGAAGAAGCCTCTTTTGATGTCTCTCAAGAGAAATCTCTACACTTTGAGCCTTGTTCTCGTTCTCCTTTTCCAACCATACAACAATGTTTTTCCAAATGGGAGAACAAAGATGAAAGAATATGCTCAATGGTTGGCTCCAACCCTACAATATTGTTCTTCCAAAATCGAAGAACAAATAGAGAAAACTATGCTCAAAATGGTTAGTCTTCTTCTTGCTGCACATATGAGGGATATTTATAGGCTTGAATAAGTCCCAAAAAATCCTAGACAAGCTGCCAAGTTGATGCATGCAAGTTTTTCACTTGTTGACCACCTTTGAAACATAGTCAAAATTTGACTTTTTGACCCATTTATGTCGGCCACGATCTCACCACGCCCATTTGCACGGGCGTGGCCCTTCTCTGCCCAAAAATTGTCATTTCATCTCCTCACCACGGTATGCATTGCGGCCGTGGTGGCTGACCGTGGTTAGCACCATTTCTTCCCTCAATCATTTTTCCCTTTCGTTCTTTTTTGCCTTTTTGATCCTAATTTGTCCAAATCATTCCCAAGCTAAAAAAACACAAAATGTGTATAAATATGACATTAAACACTCAATCATAGGTCAAAAACATATAAATTCTTGCTTGATTAATAGTGTAATTTTAGGACATATCGCTACTTTCTCCTGGGATTGTAGATTGGTCATGTCATTGAAGTTGTGAAAAAAATTGAAGAAGCTAATGAAAAAATTCTCAAGCATATTTCTTGAGAAGTGGACGTAGACCTCAAGGTCGAACCACTATAAATCTTTGCGCCTCCTTTAGTTTATTGGACAAGCATTACATTTACATTTCTTGTGTGTGTGAATTGCAACTCATATCCTCATACATTGCATTTACTATTGCATACACAATAGGATCATACAATTATATTGCCCTATACATCGATCGAACGGAGAAGCCGTAAGATCCATAAATATATAGATAAAATGAAGGGAGTGTGTCATGACCCATTTTTGGATCATGACTAGCATACAAGATGAATTGAATCGAAGGATCTGCTCATCTGTGAATAAATGATTTAATTGGAAAAGTGGGAAGGCTTGAACGAGATGGGTAGAGCCTCCGGTTTGGTTCATCTTGTATATTTATCATGATCCAGAAACGGGTCATGACACCCTCCCTTCTTTTTATCTATTTATTTATGGTGTGGGCTCTACCACTAATAAAAAACAGAGTACATATGTCTAGCCGGACACAAGGCTACCATAATACCCTAGTAACTGGGCCTTTACTACGCATTGGTATATAAAATGTTACGTTTACCCTATGTAGCATAGGTGCCCCACATCTAAGTATATATTTTTATAGCAGATGAACATACAGAGTGTAGGTGAAATATTCGGTCCCAATAAGCAATGGAATGGCAATCCAAGAGAGGGGGTGAATTGGATATTTTTCAAGATTGAAACTTTCTTAAAAATCTTTTGCAAACTAAAATAAATAACGAAGTTATTTTCTAATCAAAGTCAAAGTTAAATGCGGAAGCTCTAAAAACACCAATTCACACTCTTAATAGTATAAATCAAATGTAAAACAAATAGAGAAAGGGAGGGAGAAATCAAAGCCCAATATTTACAGTGGTCCAGTCCTCTTTGACCTACGTCCACTCCTCTAAATCCACTAAAGAATTTCAATCCATTATCTCCTCACTTTTGGGTAGAGGAAAACCATTTACACCACTTGTTTTTTAGGGATCAACAAGCAAACCTTTACACCTAATTTTTGTGAGCTCAACTAGAAAACTATTATACCTTGTTTTAAGGACAAAACAAGAAAACCAAACCTCTAGTTTTTGCGAGCTTATCTAGGAAACCGAACCACTAGTTTTTATAGGTTGAACTAGCAAATCGAACAACTAGTTTTTTCAGGTTGAACTAGCAAATCGAACCACTTGTTTTTGTGGGATCAATAAGCAAACTGAAACACTAGTTTTCTAATGCTCACTAGTAACCATTCTTATTTTTCTAAGGCACAACAAGAAAACCTATCTACCCCAAGCAAAACAATCTTGATTGTTACAGAATCAACCCAAGATATAGTAGATTTGAAGCTCACACCAACCCAGAAATATGATTGCAAGTTAATGACTCAAATGGGTTAGAAGGGTAGAGATGAGAGAGAAAATGATTAGCAAGTTTAGCAAATGTCTCTCATTGTTCTCTTCTGACCTAGGACGTCTATTCATAGCTACTTGAAAGAATATAGTCGTTGGAGTATCAAAGTAGCCGTTATGAGACAAATAGAAACTCTGTCCAGTAATGACGTCACCCTTCACTAGTTGCGTTATTGTTTATTAACGTGCATAGTTCATTATTCCCTCTGAGTTTTGCTTGCTTGATAGCAAGTCTACGTGCGTTGCAAGAACTCCAGTATTTACTACCTTGTGATATTTGGCATCTGCGTGCCTTGTCAACCTTCTATGTGCGTTGGCAGCTTGATCAACATGCGTTGTATGATTGTCTGCAGGCGTTGTTCTTCGTTCCAGTAAATGCACTTTCACCCAGTGATTTTACAGCGTGCCTTGTTCCTTCTGCAACGTACATTGACAGATTCATTTTAAGATCGCACATTTGATCTACGTTAGCGTGTCAGAGAATATTCAAATTCAAGTCCGGAGAAGTGTCTTTGCTTTGTCCTCATCTGATCATCGTCAATGTGCATTGTATCTTGTTTAACGTGCATTGCTCACTTCATCAAAGTTTGCACTTTTAATCCATTTCTGTGCCTCCTTTTTCTACACGCTTTATTCGTGATAGAAAGCTCTTCATAGACCCCAACCTCCTATTACGCACGTTGCATGAACTTCTGCGTGCATAGATAAGCACCTGATACTCATTGTCTTCTGGAATGAATGATCTACGCGTCTTGGATGCTATCTAACATGATCTAATGCCATTTTGCATATTATCTATGTGCGTTAAAAGGGAACAACGTGTGTTGTTAATGCATATCAGATATTCAACTCTTTCATGGATGTTTTGCATTCATCATCATTAAAACCGAACTCAACACAGAGTATAGATTATTTTTACAGAAAATATTTATATATATATATACTTAATATATAAATATTATTTATCAGAAACAAAATACTGAATATTAATAATCACATAGTTCGGATTATTAATTAGCCAAACCGTTAGTTATTTCAATATTAGAGTATAGCCAGACATAGCAAAAACATAGAATTTTAGAAGACACAATCTATGTGTCTAAAGTTGTCATCTCACTCACCTGGTGTCTAAAGCTGACAATCCAGTCAAGCAACACTAGTAAGTGGTTGATCGTACTGGCAGGATCAGGAAGCTAAAATAGATACAGACAGAGCAAATATCAAACTATGGTACTAATACTGTGGTGGTACTAAAATGTATGCAATACAAATGTAAATGCAGACCCTCGCTTGATGTTGAAAATCTTATTTCGATCGAAGATTTAACATCCTTGCCTGAAATTTTGGTCCCTGAAATTTTGTAAAATTACACTTTAATCCTTAAGACCTTGAAAATTATAAATTAGTCCCTAAAATTTTAAAAAATTATAAATTAGACCTCAAAATATTCCAAAATTACTAAATAGTCCTCCAACTAGTCAGAATTCTCAAATCAATCCTCAAACTCTGAGAAATTACTTTTCTGGAGCCAACTCCCAGAAATTACGGACTTGACCCTATTTTTTGTCCAAAATTACAAATCAAAATCCAACTTTCCAGAATTACAAATCTGGCTCTAACATTCCTGAAATTTACAAAACTGTGAACATGCAGAAAATTATTCTCAAAAATACCAAAACTTATTCTGATCGATACCCGACATTTCTAGCCACTCTAATCAACTCTAATCAACCTCTTAAGTCTGAATCTAACCCCAAAATCATGAAGTCAATACACTTTCACCATGAAGTTAATGTCTTTAGTCTTTAACCTAAACTAATATGTTCCAAATCCACAAAACCAACACTCCCATCATCACATATACACAAGCAAACATCCAAACCTCAAAATGAACAAACATATAGCCCAAAGACATCATCTTTCTAAACAAACCGGTAGCTCCACCATACCCATTTACAAAATCGATCCAAACACCATAAAAATGCAACCTTTCATGCTAAAGTACCTCATAACCATTGACACAACCATCCAAACATCCAAATCCATCATTACACCTTCAAAATCAATTACAATCACCCAAACCCTCTAATAAGCTCAAATATTTCTCATCCTTCATTGACCAAATCCACCAACCAATGAACAAATATGAACAATAAGTAAAGGAAATGAAGGAGGGGAGAAACCTTACCTTAAAACTTAAAGGAAATGGATGAGAAGCCAAACAAACAGACGAAGAACATTCTAGGGTTTGTGTAGGTGTCAAAATGTGAAGAATGAGTGAAGCTTTGGATGGGAAAGGGTATAAATAGTGCTAGGGCTGAAGAAAACTCATAATTCCCACATCTGCCCTCGGTTAAGCAAGACATGGTCATCCATTGAAAGACACGGGCTAAGCCTTCAAGACACGGACACTAAAAATGTCACGATTTGGCATCACAAGGCACAGACATATAACGTGGGCATGTCTTTGGCCTTGCAACCATAAAATCCTTCGCTTTTTCATGGTCGAAACTCCTCATTCGATCATACGAACACCAAGCATGATCAAGGAACCTTGAATTAATAAAAAAAAATCACCATTCTTCATCCAAAACACGAATCCAAGGTTTCAAACAACGAATCAAGATTCAAAGTTGGATCAAAACTCGAATCAAAATACAAGCAAAACATGCGAGATGTTACAGAGTGGGTGAGCCAAACTTATACTTAGAACATGATAAAGTATAGGATCCACTCCCACCACTACATATGTTTGCTAAAGCATATGATGAGTAGAAATTTTGCCACAAACGCATGCAGAAAGCCAAGCATAATCATACAAGAACATGAAAAAAATCGTAAAAGCATATACAAGCAAAGACTTGTCATGAATACAAGCAGAAAATAATCGTGAATTATTAAACCCAAAAAAACCGTTAAGACGTATGGCAAGCATGAAAATTTCCATGAACACACACAGAAAATTATCGTGAAGGTAATCAATCAAGTGAATCAACGCAATGTAGCTATGCACACGACCGAAAGAAGAAAAGGAATACATGTACCAACATGATGAAGAATAAAAAAAATTGTTATTATTAAACTCAAAAAATCACTCAACTCAAGAAGAAAATTTTGATTAAGTGATGGGGAGTAATAGGAACAATTCCAAGCTAAAATATCAAACATAACACCATGAAAAGAACAAAACAGCAAGTTCATAAAAAATTCAAAATGACTAGTCATCACGAAAATAAGCATGAAGGTGAGTAGTGAGATCATCATCATCAGGAGCATACCCTAATTGCTTCCAATCGGTAAAACCATCATTCTCAATCTCGTCTATATAAAGGAGCTCAAGAAACTTCTCCTTCTTCACCCTCTTCAAATGCTAATGCGCCATATCAAAGCCAACTTTAAGGAAATTAGATTCATAAGCTCCCTTAGCATCAAAGCACTCCCAATATTGGCAATAATAGTGAACTACATTCTCAAATAGAGACATCCTCTCATCCTCATGCTCTATTTTCAATGCCTCTACAGATGTATGGAAATTGGTAAGCTTCTCCTCAAGTTCCTTCTTCTAAACCAAAAGAATTTGAGTCTGCTTCTCATGTTCTACCTTAATGGTCTCAAAAGGCGCAGAAGAAAAAACGAGCTTCATTTGAAGCTCTTTTTTCTTAACCTGGAGCCTATGATCTTCTTCCTCTCCCTAATTAACATATTGCTTTTTGATTCAATCTAGTTCCTATTGAACTCCTTTATGCTCCGTCTTCAAGAAGTTGAAGGCCTTAATTTGTTTTTAGAAATCTTCTTTTTTTTTTTCCTTTTGTAAGGTCTCAATAGATTTCTAGAGTGAATCACACTCAATTTGAAGCTTGTCATAGCTTTTCTTGAGTTCCCTCTTCTCCCTCAATGCAATCTGCAAATCGAAGTATACTTGATCATATTTGTGCTTAATTACTTTCTTCTTAGCACGAGCATCTAGACACTCCTTTTCCTTGGTAACCAAATGTTAACGAATCTCTTCATGCATAGACAAGGTGACTGAAATTTGTTATGCTCTATATAGAAGAAAAAAAAAAGTTAGCATCCAAGCACCACGACATCAGAGCATTATATCAAAAATAAAGCATAAGAAGAAGAAAAAGAAGAAGAAAAAGAAGAAGAAGAAGAAGAAGAAGAAGAATTACCCTCAATACATTGGCTAGGCCACGATCCGAGCAAGTGTCAAGATTGCCGAAAAACTCATTCTCATCCCTAGGAATAATCGAAGTGTAAATAATCCTATGTGTCACTTCAGGCATGTTCATTGAATCTGTGTGAAATAAGCCAGGTTCTGGATCAAACTTCTTAGCTCGATGGGTCCATTTGTCATATCCATTGTGCATTGATTCTGGAGGGCCCCATCTTGGGAAACCTCAAAGGGAAAGTATTCTCATAGAGTAGAACCTAACGCGACGGTCTCTCTAAAGTACCATGACTTGTTGCTGATCGTCTTGGCACTGACTCGCTTAAGAGTGGTTCATTAGAAGACAACCCATTCGTTGGAGGACCATTCGAAGCAGGCTCTCTCCTTTGGAAGATCATATCCAAATGACTTCTTCTGGGAGGGCTTGTTCTTTGGCTCAAAAGCCTTGATCTTCATCCCAGACGCTTTGTCCTTTGGCTCGGAAGATTTGGCCTATGGCTCAGACACTTTTGGACAATGCTCGTAAGCCTTTGGCATAGACTCATATGTATTAGCATTACAAGCAGTGTTCTTATCTTTATCAGAAGAGGGAGGGCACGAGGACAGGCTCTTATCCTTCGGAGAAGGGGAACGAACTGAAGACAAAATTTTCCTCTGGGATGGCTTATTGGGATGGCCCAAGTCGATTTCGTTCCCTTTACGCTTCCTTGAGGATAGGGGCCTTTGAAGTATATCCATACATGCAACAAAATAAAGCAGAGTCAACCAAAAAAGAAAGCTTTAAATGATGATTAAGCCTAAGTAGACTTCAAACAACCTCTAACAGAAGAATTAAAGGACGAAATGCAATAAATTTCAACTAAAGGTAGCATGGATTTTTGAATAACAGAACACGACCCAATGACAGGAGGAGTAAAAGACGACTCGGAGTGTGAGAATTTTTCTTTAGCAGGAGAATATCTGGTGGATGAGCGTAGATGACTAAAAGATCGTGGATTAGGAACAACCCTCAATTGACTAAAAGTTTTTTGGACGATAGAAGCTCAGTACATTTAATCTGAACGCCTAAAGTTAATGTCTTAATTTCATCAGCATAAAATTCTCTGAGATAGGAAAGATCAGGTTTTTTAGGTTTTGATCTTGTCCAACACCAACGAAGAGAAGCATTCCAAAATTCTTCCGGAGGGAATATTATAAACCAATAGTGGTAGATTTTTTTTAGGCTTAGGAATGTCATCTATAAAGAGTGAATCGACCCACAGAGCTTTTTGAATTGTAAAAGCCCCTTGCGATCTGAACATTTGTGAAGTATAAAGAAGCATTGAAACAAGAACAAGGTAGGCACCACTTCTTTCAGACAACAAAGCACGTGGAAAGCTATCAGGATAGTCCAACCTTTAGGATGTAATTGGAAGGGGACCAAGTTATTTTCCCTAACAAAAAGAATGGCAAAATCAGGCAGTGGGAATCGAAGGCCTTGTTGCATAAGCACTCATGAATTGCGAAAGAAGTATTAGGGACAAAAGAGGAATAATTGGCACTGTGAAGATCAGGGGTCTCAACACGCCAATTCAACGGAAAAGAGAATTCACTCTTTAGTCTCTCAATAGTGGAATGTTGAATGAAAGAGTCAAGGTTATCCTGAACAACAACATCGGTATCCATAAGGTTGAACTCAAAAACTTGAGAACTTTGGGACATACTATTGGAAGAATTCAACGCATGACTTTGGAAACCAACAGAGGAAATACCTTGTTCAAAAAATTTTGACAAAATTCACAAAAGTCAAGGCCATTTCTACCTATTTTCAAAGTTAACTAAAAGGTTTCAAAATTTCAAGCATGTATTATGACAAATAATCACAAGGGGTAAAGTGACAAGGTGCGTGAAATAACTCGAAAATATTATTGATGAGGACCTAAAAGAATCTCGCCAAAGTCCAAGTCAAGATTCCTGAAAAATGGGTAAGAAGACTTTTTAATTTTTTTACAAAAAAGACAAAAAAAAGGGAAAGAGGGGAAAATCAGTATATATGTTGCATTGAAATGACAAGTCAAAAGAGGCGGACTTTTCAACACAGATGCTCAGGAGCCGCTTCTTGGAGGACTTCATCCCCATTACCATGCGGGCATTTAGAAGCTGCTTCTTGGAAGACTTCATCCTCACTACCACGTGAGTGTTCTGGAGCTGCTTCTTGAATAACTTCACCCATACTACCACGTGGGTGTTCAACGCACTTTGGTGGTTCGTAGCTCGTGATTCTTTGCTTGTGCCTCATAGTTTATGGCTCGTGGAGCTTACCAACTCGTAGAGCCCAACAACTGGTAGAGTTCATCGACCTGTCTTTCAAAGCTCATCCACTTCACGTGGTTCATAACCTCGCAGAGTTCAGCAACCCTAGGAGTCCATCATCACCAACTCGCCTTGCGAAGCTCACTGACTCATAGAGTTCATCATTTGTACTCCACTTCGTGTAGTTCGTGATCCCTACTCCACCTTATGAAGTTCGCCATCTCCACTCCACTTCGTGAAGTTCATCTTCTCCTCGCGAAGTTCACCGACTCGCAGAGTTCATCATCTCTACTCCACTTTGTGTAGTTTGTGATCTCCTCGTGAAGTTCACCATCTTGCAGAGTTCATCATCTATACTCCACTTCATGTAGTTCATGATCCCTACTCCATTTCGTGAAGTTTATGATCTCCACTCCACTTTGTGAAGTTCGTGATCTCTACCATGCTAGTGTTCAGGGACTTTCTACTAGGTGATCATGATGAGGATCAAGCTCTTACTAGAATCACTTGTGTTTTCTGCTGCTCATGTGTTTGTTCATGTGCTTTTATTTCCTGCACAATTTGCATGTATCATTGCTCCTCAATCACACGGCCAAATGACTTTTTGGGCAAGTGATTTTGCTGGAGTCTTAGTAATAGTAGTAGTCTATTCACTTACTGAGGACAAAGTAGATAAATTTTCACGCATTTATGACAATACCCCTTTGGGTTTCACTTGTTACACGTCATAGCAAATAAACTTTCGCGTGTGTCCATGACAATACCACTTAGAGTTTCACTTATCACCGTCTGGTCTGTCTTTGGAGGAAAAGTGATGAGCCCTGAACCTCCTATCACTATTAGGATGGTTGATCTCGACTCGTTCAATGGGGTGTAATTTTTAAAACAAGGACTAAGAGGTGCTCTTAAGTCTCCCGACTTCTCTTGCGCCTTTCTCTCCTTTCTTTTCTTATCTTTGTCCTCCTTAATTCCCATAAATGGCTTCCATATGTTTGTCCTGGCTGAAAACAATGGAAAACATTTAATATATCTCTGCCATTTGATAGCTTCAGCAGCCATGGTAATTAACATTTTAGTTATTTTAGTCTAAATCTTATTCAAAAAAATTATTTTAGTCAAAATAGGAAGATTGCATTGTTTGTATGCCATATATACATTTGACGAAGAATATGTACATATATATTCTTTTATTAAGATGTCCGAAATCGAAGGGCGGCTTGCTAGTTTAATTTGATCGAACGAAATGACATAATTATTGTCATATTTAAAATTGTAATACTAATCCTTCAATGCTAAGTCAAGTCGTTGATATTATTAATTTTAGTACGGGCAATAATACATTATACGCACAAGCATTACAGTCTTTTCATTGAATCTTTGATCATTTTTTAATATCTTTAAATAATTCGAATTGAAGCTTAATAAGATTTTGAAAAATTCTTGCCTAAACAAATTAACAAATACTAGTAGGTCTTAAAATAGATATTTTTTTATTAAAATAGGATGCATTAATCTGCGTGACACTTATTAATTTATTTGGTGTATTGTTGAGACATACACCAAGAGTATGCAAAAAATTTTCTAAGATTTATCGGATAACTTTCGCTCTACTAAATTTTAGAACATTTTCATAGTTAAATTCCACCTTCCAATCTTTACTATGTCACTTCAAAGTAGGCATTATTGATGGCATTATATCATATAATATAAACCCTTATTAATTATATTTTGATACAGTTAAATCCTTTCCTTAACTGAATCACTAGTACTTAGGGCTGGATTCGAGCCGAGCCAAACCGAGCTTTGGAGTATTCAAGCTCGGTTCGTCTAAAATCTTTAGAGCTCGAGTTTGAACTCTAGCTATCTTTCTAGCTCAAAATCTTGTTCAAGTTCGGCTCGTCACAAGACTCGAGAGCTCACGAGCTTGTTCGCGAGCTTTTCGAACTCGGCTCAACAAAGACTAAAATAAATTTTTAAATTAGATTTGTTAGTTCAACTTTGAAAACAACTCTAAAAAGAATATAATCAAATTTAAGTTAGTTCAATAAAATCATGTTGAGTATGTAATTGAACCAAAAACTATTAGAAATTTTAATTTGTTTCACAAGTTCAATCTAATATTAGATCATCTTATGCGAGTATTCTTAGACTTTTATAGACACGGTCAATTAGTGTAAGTTTGAACTTTTGTTGATGTGTCCCAAATATTAAATAATATTCCAAATATAAACATATTTTTCATAATTTAGTTTAACACACATATTATATATATATATATATATATATACATACACACGAGCTTGTTCACGAGCTTGATCCAAGCCTATAAACGAGTTTGTTGGCGACCTTTAAAGCCGAACTTTTGGGTGATCAAGCTCGGCTCGTTTTTTAAAACAAACTTAAAATTTTGTTCAATATCGGCTCATTTATTATCGAAACGATCTGTGAACGAGCTTTTATCGAGCCGAGTTCCGAGCCGCTCGGCTCATTTCCACCCCTACTAGTACTAAAACTAAAATTGTGAGTTTATTTATGATAAATTGTCAATCAAATGGGTTATATAGCAAGAAAGTAATTAAGAGAATCATATAATTTCTAAAATTATATTAAACTTAAAAATATTATTTACACATAGTTTTTTATATTAACAGACAGACACGACAAATTCATCTGAATTTATATTTTGACTATGTATTTTTTCAAAAAGGAAATAGTTATATCATGCAAAATTATTTGCCAATCTATATAATCTATAAAAGCCGAATACACTTTTATAATAATTTGAAATTTGACAAGTTTTTTTTTTACTGCATAAAAGAGAGTCGGGGCGATCAGTAGTAGCATACCCCTGTTAGGCGTTATCATGCATGCATTATCCTCCCGCTACAGAATGTTCCTAAGAGCGATAGCTGGCACCGGCAGCGAACTTGGGTTCGTGCATTAATGAGGTCACCGTAGCATCGCATTGAGGTAAACAGTCTCGGACCTGCAAACTTAGGTCTATTGCATAACACAGATCCGCGACAATAAGCAACTCACATTTGTCATCGCTCCCACTCAAACCTGCGCCAACGGAACCTAGCGCAACGCCCTCAACCGCTAGGCTACTCTCAAGGGGTACAAGTTATTATTTTAACATTTGACATTTTAATTCTATGATATGTGACAATTTTCATTAAAATATTTAATATTTTGGTCAATATTAACTTCTTTTATTAAGAAAGAAAATAAATAAATAAATATAGAAACAAATCTTATGAGAATTTTAATATTAATTTTTATATCTTTATATTTATTTTTATTTTGAAATAACTTTTATCATAATCTCAATATTTATAAAAAAAATAGGGTCTAATATTTTGAGACAATGTCCAGTGCTAAAATTAGTATGGTAATTAATTAACTGACACTTTTTCTATCCATGTGGTTTGGTTTATTGATTAATCCATGGGTTTATTATATGCCAAATAAACTAAAGAAGCCTATAATTAATTTAATTTAAATGCTGTTTCTGATATGCTTCTTATTTTTTGCTAAAATAATAATCCTTAAACTGCGGTGTTTAACAAGACAACAACGTAGTCATAGCAGAGACGGTGAAAACGTGAAGATGGTGGAAACGTGTAAGAACGAGCCACGAAGTCCAAGTCGTCCCTCCCTAACCAAAACAGTAATTTCCTTTTTTTTCCAGTTATTCCCAAGAAAAAAATTATTATTTTGAACATCAAACAGTAAAATATTTATTTTTTTATTTATCTATAATAAAACCATTCAAGAAACCAACCCAAGACCTCTTCTTCCATGCCGATTTCTTGCTTCTCTATCTTCCATGGACGATTCCAACGACAACCCTCTTCAATCCGAACCCGTAAAACCCTCTCGGCTTCTTGGTTGTTTCGGGTTTTCTAGCCGGAAACCACCGGTTGTTCTCGAGAAAAGTAGGAGTATCAAGAAGAAGAAGAAGAAACGGTTGATTTCTTGGCCGGCAAGAATCGGCGGCGAGAAGTCCTTGACAATGACAGTTCCAGTCGATAGTACTAATAACACTGTGTCTGATGAGAAGGTAGTGGCTGTTACTAAGTCAAAGTCAAAGAAGAAAAAGGGTGGTAGAACTATTGATCACAAGCTCTCTTCCAATAGTAAGATGACACGTCAGGTTCCGGCGGCCAAGAAAGCTGCCGCCGATCTTCAAGAATCTGAACATAGACATGAAGAGGTACTACTGAGCTTCATATATGCTAAAAATGAATATATTGAACATTAAAATGAGCTATTATAAGCTATTTTTTTCATTTAATTTTGTTGATAGTCATAACTATTATTGGCAAATTGAACTACAATTTTAACAATATTCTAAGTTGTTAATTAATTACATTTTTCTTTTTTTGTTCAGATAATAAGTGAAGTATCAGAAGAGAAAATCATCACTGAAACTAGAGATTCTATGAATGATCAAATGAAGTCTTCAAAAGATATTAACAACACATTCCAGAAGCAATTCTGTCGAAAAATTGATGCCATAAGAGCTGGGCACAGCCAGCCTGGTTCGCCCGATACCAAGCCAAAATCTAACCGACCCAGTTCGGTTTCGAGGTCAACATCGATACCGGTTCCAAACCTCCAAAAACAGATGGGGAATAACAGCTCCAACAAGTTTATGGTTAAGAAGACAAATAAAGAAAACAAAGAAGCCAGTGGTAATAAATTTGACCCGGTGATTGGTATGTCAATTATTATGGTGACTCTAGTGATAATGTTATTTTGGGGTCGGTTATGTGCTATCCTGTGTACGTCTGCATGGTTTTATTTCATTCCTCGGTTTAGGACTGGGTCAAACCAGAATATGAACAACGGTTCAATCTCGGTGGAACCAGATTTTGATTCGGAGGAGTATAAGAAGAGAGTGGTTTTGGAGGGGTTTCTTGAGAGGAACCACCGGTCTATACTGTAAATTTTGATTTTTCTTCTAAATTGCAATCTTCGTCTTGTCTTGTATGTGTGATGTACGTGACTTCTATATACACACGTACGTGTAACTTCATGCCTTCAGTTGATTCAATACTTCAATTTTTCCGCTTTAATTCTAATCATATTTCACGTACTTTGGATACCTTTCACGTACGTGTTATAGTCTAACGTACGCGAATCTTTTCTAA
>CAODLS010187503.1:0-22271 GCA_948243855.1 Flueggea neowawraea | reverse complement strand
TTGCGAAGGGGTTTTCATAAAAGGAGGGAATTGACTATAATGAAGTGTTCTCACCTGTTGTGAAGCATAAATCCATTCGAGTCCTCTTAGCCATAGTAAGCATTTTTAACTTGGAGCTTGATCAACTTGATGTTAAAACTGCTTTTCTGTATGGAAATCTTGAGGAGGAGATTTATATGTAACAACCTGAGAGATTTGTTGATTTTAAAAAAACCTGATCATGTGTGTTTGTTAAAGAAGTCTTTGTATGGGTTTAAGCATTCACCTAGGCAGTGGTACAAGAGGTTTCATGCATTTATGATCTCTCATGAGTTTAGTCGAAATCAGTATGATAACTGTGTTTACTCTAAGACATTGCCTGATGGTTCATGTATATATTTGTTGCTATATGTGGATGACATGTTGATTGCAGCTAAGAACCAGACTGAAATTAACAAATTGAAACAGTTGTTGAGTAGTGAGTTTGAGATGAAGGATTTGGGTGCATCGAAGAAGATTTTGGGGATGAAGATTTGGAGAGACAGAAATGCAAGCTTGTTGTATATTTCACAACATAAATATATTGAGAAATTACTACGGGCTTTCCACATGGATCATTCAAAACCGGTGAGTACTCCATTGGCTACACATTTTAGATTTGACCATAATACATTGCCTAACACTGATAATGAGGTGGAGTATATGAGAAGTGTGCCTTACTCTAATGTGGTTGGTAGTTTGATGTATGCTATGGTGTGCACTATACCAGATCTTGCTTATGCTATTAGTGTAGTGAGTAAATTTATGAGTAATCCTGGTAAAGCTCACTGGGAAGCAGTCAAGTAGATTCTGCGATATTTGAAAGGTTCTAGTAGTGTGTGCTTGGTGTATGGGAATGGTGGTGTTTTCGATGGGTTGGTTGGTTTTACTGGTTCTGATTATGGAGGAGACCTCATAAAGCGAAGATCATTGACTTGTTACATATTCACTCTGTTTGGATGTGCTATTATCTGGAGAGCTTCGTTGCAGTCAACAGTTGCTTTGTCTATAACTGAAGCGGAATACATGTCCTTAACTGAATGGGTGAAAGAAGGTATGTGGTTGAATGATCTTGTTGGTAGTTTGGGTTTAAATTTGCCTAAGCCTATTATCTATTGTGATAGTCAGAGTGATTTGTGTTTGGCAAAGAATCCAGTCTATCATGAGAGGACTAAACATATTAATGTTAGATTGAACTTTATTAGAGATGTGATTGAAGAAGAATTGTTCTCCATTGAGAAGGTGGCCACAGAAAATAATCTCGCGAATATGTTGACTAAGCCAATTACTACAGAAAAGTTCAAGCATAGCTTGGACTTGGTTAATGTTCGCAGAGCTTGAGCTTAAGGCCCTTCGGGGCTTAGCAGAGGAGTGTTTCTTTATTTTTTTTTATTGAAAGGAGAAATAAAATTTAATTCAAGGTGAAAAATTGTTGAATTGAATTGAATTTTCTTTGGAGTTTTATGAAATCATTTGATGTTTTGGATGGACAAAACAAGTTGGAGTGGAATTGATAAAGATTGGAGGTGTTTTGAGTCGACTCTGGAGGTCCATGGACGTGCCCAAACCGTGCCAAGAGAAGCTAAACCGTGGGTGTGCCGTGGAACTCACTGTCCGAAAGAGAAGATGTTTTCGCTGGGGACATGACCTGTCACACGGTCGTGTCCCAGATCGTGTGTGGCAGCGCTGGGGACACGGCTTGATACATGGCCGTGTTCCAGCCCGTGTAATAGGCGGTTTCCCACGAAAACGGGTTTTTGTCTGTGTATTCATTGATTTCGTCCGTGTTTGACACATCCATGTCCGTGTCTTATTTTCTTATGGGTGTTGAACGAAAATTAGGGCTTGAGATAATTTATTTTGCCTATTAAATATTGTAAACATATAAATAGGTAGCTTGGAAAAATTCTTGTAAGATTTTGGTCGACTTTCATAGTGAATAAAGCTATCGCTCGCTCTCTCTGCCCATGGACGTAGGTCAATTGACCGAACCACATAAATTCTGTGTGTTGTGTGTGATTGTTCTCTTTGTCAATTCTGTATTTTTATTGCTTGATTGTCTAATAGAAAAGGTTTAATTTTGTTGTAATTCACATAAAAAAAAAAAAACGACATGGAAAGAGGGGGAATGTAGGGAAACTAAAAGTGAGATGGAGGGAGACTAACAGAAAAGGAGAAATAAAAAAACAAGGAAAAGATTCAGAATTAAATGTTTGTATAATTTTAAAGAGTAGTATTGGAGAGAGCATTTATTTTCACTTTTTATAATTAACAGTGCTCTTTATTTTCATTAATAATCCTACAATATATATAAAGTTATTGCATCTAAAAATATATGTCACTCTTTTTATTTTTAGTTTTTGGTTATACAATCTACTTCTACAATCTATTTTACCAAATCTACTTGAACAAACAACTCCATATTATTTTCTTGTTCTTCTCGACTCCAAAACCTCTTTAAACATTGATTCCGCACCTCGAAAAGCTCTGAAAATTCTGTTGGCCATTAAGTAGGTTTTCATTTTTGGTTTTGATAAGGTATGGCTATCCCTTTTTTCTTAAAAGAATAATGACTTATTTGAGAAGTACTCATTTGCGAAGTACATTTTTGGGAGAGTCTAGTTTACAACATATTGATACTATATATTTTATATGTTCAAAATTATAATTTGTAAAAAAATATGCCCTTTTTCTATTTTTTAAAAATATAATTTATTATTTTACAATCTGCACATATTATTTACCATTCAATTACTAAAAATAAACTCTCAATTAATGATAAATAGCACATAATTAAGTTGCAAGTTTTATTATTTTAGAACTTGCAACTTTTCCCCCTAAAAAATAAGTTCTTAAATAATAAAATATTAAAAAGAGTAACATAACTTTTTTTAAAAAAAACATGTTGTTAAATGTTGTTCTTTAAAAAAACCCTAAGTAATAAAACAAACTCTTAAGTTAAATAATTATTATAATAGTAGTAAGTAGAAAAAATAATTTAAATTAAAAATAATATGTTCTTTTGATTACCTAAAACATATTAAGAAGTGTAAAATAGATTGCACAATACTATAAAATAATTGGACTAATATATTCAAAATACAAAACTCCTACAAAAGTTAATACCGAGTTAATTAATATCAAAAAACTATTTGAATGTCGGATGATTTGATTAAAACGAGAAGAAAAAAAACTCATCATATTGTCTTCTCTGAGGCATGAGAAGGCATAGAGTTGTTTGCTGGACAAAGTTAAACTCTAAATGATTTATTCAATAAGATTAATAATTTATATCATATTCTAATTTAAATTTAAAGTCTCTTTTTTTTAAAAAAACTTTTAAGCCTCTTTTTTTTAATGAGTATAGTCCTCTTTGAATTAAATAATTTATAATGTATAATGAAAACGTATCTCTAATATTTTAACTCAAGATACCATTTGCCGGCATAAAACCTCTTTTTTTTTAGAATACTTTTGATTTTTTCCCCTTTTTCTTGATGTTGGGTGGTTCTTCACGAATTATATGTAGGATTCGTTTTTTGAATCAATCAAAATAAAGGAAATCAAAAAGCCACTTGAAGAAAAAAATTAAACTAAACAACCCATTAATTTAGAGAAAATGATTTTAGTTTCTTCTTTAGAGTTCATTTTATTATTTGACACGATTAAAATTGTACCTTCAACTTAATAGCATTATGATAGTATGTTGTAGCATATATATTTCTTTACGATTACCATACTCAATTAAAGTATTATTCGCTCTAATCTTGTTAGAGCAAATAAATAACTTACCAAGAAAAAGTTTTCGTTTGTACGGTTTTTGAGGTTAAATCAATTAGATTTAGACAATACAACCTATATAATTCATTTATCAAAACGAAAGGAATACCACTAAAACTGGGTTTCTCAGTTTTGGAGAAAAAACGGATTTTTTTATTGAATTAATCGATCAACTTGCTATCAAACATTTTTTACTCACAAATTTTCGAAAAAAAAATTAGACTTAAAACCTTGCAACCACTTCGATATTCCGGCAGGCAGGGAAAATGAGAGGGAAGGTAAACTTAGCTCTCGACAAGATACTTCATCAAACAAGTTAATTGTGTTGATGCAATTCAAACACGATCCGTCAACTTGAATTACCACTCATTTCATCAAAATGATTTTTTTTTTCATTTTGGTGATGCTTATTTTAGCAAAAAGCAATAATTATACAAACAAAATACCCAAATGTGGCTAGTTGGACAAAGAGGGTCGTAATTAGGATTACTCTTTTCCATTGCAAGGAAGGAGCAGCATCCACCTATTTGGGAAGACAAGAATTGGTTTATTAGTATCTTGAAGATGAAGATTGTTTTGTGATGTGCACATAGTTTTTGGTGAGGTGTCCACATTGGAAATGGAGTAGGCTTGGGAGTTCTTGATTACAACCTTGTAAGAAGGGATCCACACGGTCCTAACTCCTACGTGTCGAGCTCTATGATGTTGTGTGCCCCACCTTGTCGGCTTGTCGTTTGGAGCTTATATGCTGTGGGTCCCGTCTTTTTGCCCACATATGTACGTTTTATCATTTCTATGGGCCCCTTTCTAGACGCCATTGTTTCGCCTTTTTCTCTGTATCCGACTCGAGAGATTTTAGCTGGACTTGTCTGCTCCATATAAATCTTCTTTTCTTTTTTTTTTGGTTATTATTTTAAAAAGGGTGAATTATTATTTCATGTTATAGTGCATTAATTATTTTCATCCCTTAGTTTTAAAAAGTATCATATTTTATCACTGTGACTAGATATTATTTTTGAAAATTGATGGGACACATTAACATCGTTGATATGATTTGTGGGATATATGATACGTGTTCAAAAAGACGATTTTGCTCTTATATTCATCATGTTATTCTTCTCCATCTCTCTATTTTTCTTTTCGATTATGACGCCATTCATATACCCAAACTTCTTCCAACAAACACATATTAATCCATCTCCATCTGCACAATTTTTTTTCTCTCTCTCTCTCACATCCCTTTCTCTTTCATAAAACCAACAAACTCAGATTAAAAATTTTCATTTCTCTAACAAACACAGTTGACGGAAAACCTAATTCACCAAAAATAATTCCAATCACAAATGAAAACAAAACATGACTCATCACATATTTATATTACAATCGCAACAAAAGATTAGTCAATACAATTAACATACAAATTCATAAAAGTGTTGAACCAAAATCAAACAAGAAAAATGAAACAAAAAACGTGGAATAAACATGGAAATCCACAAACAAGAGAGAACAACAATAACAAGAGAAACAACAATAATTTGTGGAATAAACATGGAAATTCACAAACAAACCAATCCTCTCTGAAGCCAATTAATCAAAACCGCAAAAAAACCTATAAAACCAAAGCTGCCCCGTCACGTCTTCAAACTCCACCACCGCCGCCACTCCATCAAATCCAAATTTTAAGCTAACCCAAACTTCCAACAAAACTTAACAAAAACTGAATAAGACCGAGTCTCCTTGAAGCCAACCCAATCAGAACCATTTCCTCCTCTCATTGTTTCAAATTCAGTTCAATCTTCTCATGAATTGGTTTCAAACTTGATGGAAAAATTATCTGCATGAAGAAATCAATACCCAGAAAAAATGAATAAGACTGAGTCTCAAAATCCATTCTCACCTCCATTCGTGTCATTTTTGCGACTCCAACCACCAACGGTGTTTCTGTAATACCTTGTCGGATTTTGATACAGCTCTCTATAGCTTTTGGTTCCGCCCCGAGTCGATCTCGATCGATTGGAGTGTCGAGTGGGTGACTTATGATGTTGGGCTATGTTACTCGAGTAATCAAATGCATGTTACTTGAGTGATATGGACCTTGGATTACTCGAGTGAGATAGGGCATGTATTACTCGAGTGAACAATTTGGTTACTCAAAGGATGAACATCTGGGAACGTGTTACTCAAATAACCATTTGTGTTACTCGAGTGAGGGGTGTGTCACTCGAGTGAGATGGCATGTTACTCGAGTGAGATGTGCACCTAGTGCGTGAAAAGGTGTCATTTCGGGCAGGGGTCTATATATACCCCCACCCGATTTCTTCGGTCTCATTCTGTCTCCATTCACTCAAAACACTCCCATTTCATCCAAAAGCTATTTCGGTTGAATCTCGTTCCTTCCTAGACATCTCTTGAGGTACGATTGTGTCTCTCTACCTCTCATTCTTTCATTTTCCATCATTTTGCATGAATGTGAATTTTAGGATTTGAATGAATGCTTCTAGGTTCGGATGTAGGTTGTTTTTGTTAGAATGGGTGTTAAGGGCTGTGATTTCTGGACTTTAGGAGTCCATTAACACATAATGTAGGCTTGAATTTACATAAATCAAACATGTTTGTGAATGGGTTTCAAACTCATTTGTTTTGGGTCTATTTAGTGTGCTTCCAAGTTGTGTTGATGATTCTGAATCTATATTTGAGTTCAGGGGCTTGAGTAGAGTCAATTTGGGTGTTAGGTATCAATTTTCATCGGTGAAATCGAGGTTTTGTGGAGTTGGGTATGATCTGGCATGGTCTTACTCGAGTAAGCAAATGGCTCACTCGAGTAAGTGATGAACACGGGTTACTCGAGCAAGCCGCTCTGGGTGTCACTCGAGTAAGTCTTTTGGGTTACTCGAGTGAGACTTTGTTATGAGGGACCAAATGTGTAATTTTGCACATCTTTATACCTCTTAGTGTTGGGGTCTATTTTGGGAATTCTAACTATCTTGAGCATTAGTTAGCAGTTTTAGAATACTTTGAGGGCTATTTAGAACTTAGTCAAGTCTCAGGGACTTAATTGTAATTTTACATTGGTCGTGGATCAAACTGTAATTTTACGTGTGTTTTGAATTTTGGGTTGCGAATGATTGTTTATCATTCGGATTAGAGTTTCAGCATCTCTGAGCGTCTGCATATGTATATCATTCATCTGGTATCACCACAGTACCAACATCATTTTCTGATATATGTTATGGATGTATCTATTCCAGCTTCCTATTCCTGTCAGCACGGCCAGCCACCTACCAGTGGTGTCTGACTGAATTCTTTGCTTTGGATTCTAGTGAGTGAAATGGCAGTTTCAGACAAATAGGTTGTGTCTTCCTACTTATATCGTTTTTGATGGGTCGGGATATGACATGAAATCTAACTAATAATTATTTGGCTAATTATTAATCGGACTTGTGTGGTTTTTAATAACCAACGCTTTACTCTGTAAATATATATATATTGGAATATATATGTTTTCTGAAAATATGAAATATGTTCTGCATGATTGCCTGTTATATTATGGTAAAATATATTCTGATCTGGAAGACCTAGTTACGGGGTACGTAACCTTTGATATATCAATGCTCTGTGAAGATCTTAGTTGCTGGGGTAAAGTGGTAGCTGTGTATCCGGCCAGATACATGCTCTATTCTGTCTAGTGGCTGAGTCCACAATACTATTTTGTACACTCTGTTATAGTCCCATATTATGAATCTGTTATATATATATATATACATACATACTCTGATACGGTCTGAATCCATATTGTCTGCTCTGTATGCGAACGTTTTGGTAAAATATTTTTTGAAAGCTATTACATATGTATTGTATATATATGATATATCGGTATATGCGTGTGCGGTATCTTTTGAATGGTTTTCAAAACTGTCTGTGTGAGGCACGCATGAGGCAATTTGGAGTGTTATTTCCTCACTGGGTCCTGACCCCATTTTATTTTTGTCTATCTTCTTTGTATGTTTGGCAGATATTTTAACGCTCAACATCTGTTCAGCACCCTGTCACCAGTGAGACATTCTTTGCTATTCAGTGAGTGCTCTCGTTCGGGCTCTACTTTTGTATTTTGTAGTTGGAGTTCCATACCAGATTTCTATGGGGATACTAGGCTATACTTTTGTATTTTGGATTTTGAATATGTTATGATGGTTTCATATTTATTTCGATAGTATTATATTCATACTATTTTTGTATATGATATTTTATTAAATAAATGTTTTGATAAACGATTATTTGGGTAGAATATCTGTATCTCTGAGGCTTGTGCGAGATGAGCTGGGCTTTCATAGAATGTTCACCTTGTACGCCGATCACCGGGCCGACTCGGGTCTTAACAAAGGTGGTATTAGAGCGTTGGGTTTTGTATTATCTGGGTCGGTATGGAACATATACATCTTTGATCGAGTCAGTTGATTTGCCTCTGTATATCCCTTGATCTTTGGTATGGTACTATGGCAATCATTGCATTCTGACATCTGTATACGTATATGTCTATCTGTTATATGTAGTGATGGATCCTCGTGGTTGTGGTCGTGGGCGACCTAGGCGTGTGCCTGATGAGGCCGCAACTCAGTCAGCAGTGGATCTACATGATTCACACAGAGCACCAAAGGTTACAGCACCAGCACCTAAGCAGCATCTCCAGCTTCATCAACTTATTACCGCTCAACTGGAGATGGTTCAATAGAGGACTCAAGTTTTGAACCGTCTAGAGAGGGTTCAGCCAGGTCAGGCGACTGAAGGGTAGCTAGTTTAGCCAACAGTAGTAGTACAGTTCAACCTGAGGTGTCACTTGTTCAGCAGCCTCAGCAGGAGGAGGTTGTAGTAGTTGCTCCGGTTCTTGCACCATGAGGCAGATAGCATGATCTGTTGGATAGATTCATGAAACTCAAGCGACCCAAATTTTTAGGTGGGATGGGAAAGGATCCGTATGACTTCTTTCTTGAAGTGGAACATTATTTTGAGGCTAGAGGCATTTTTGATGATGCCATCAGGGTCAGACTCATTGCATTTCTTTTGAATGGTCAGACAACGAGATGGTGAAGGAGCCTTGATGTTCGAGAGGGATTCAGTTGGGCTCGATTTAAAGAGGAGCTCATTTCTTCTGTCTTCCCTTGTAGTATTCATGATAGGAAGGCGAAAAAGTTCAATGATTTCTGTCAGGGGACTAGTATGTCGATGAATGAGTATAAGGAGAAGTTTAAGGACTTGAGTAGATATGCACATCCAGTGAGTCAGGGAGAGAAGGCATTGGCTAGGAAGTTTTTTGAGGGGTTGCGTCCCACTATTGGCAGGACAGTGGCGACCAAAGAGCTATATACCATCAGGAAGATTATAGAGACTGTCAGAGGGATAGAATATATAGACAAGAGACACCCGAATGAGCCCAAGAAGGCGAAGACCGATGGTACTTTTGGAGGCCATCAGGGTTAGAGTCAGGGAGTTCAGTCAGGCCAGAGACACCGACATTCATTTGGAGGGCATGGGCCCAGTTAGAGAACTTAGAGTCTTAGTGTAGCGTAGCCAGCTGGGCATATTGGAGGACAGAGCTTAGGGAGCTTGATTCTACAGTCTGTGATCTGCAAGAAGAGGCATCCTAGGGTATGCAATATGGCGACGAGAAACTATTTTTACTGTAAACAGTCGGGGTATAAGATAGCAGAGTGTCCGGTAAAGCTTGGTGCAAGGGCACATGCTGGTCAGTCTACGATAGGAGGTTCAGGTACAGTCAATACCGGTGCTGGTAGGGGAATCGGTAGAGGTTTTGGGAGTCACTTTTAGTCTAGTCAGAGCAATGGTTGTGGATAGGTAGCTCAGAGTAGTGCTCCTGTAGGAGGGCAGACCAGAGTTTATCATTTCACCCGTCAGGAGGCAAAGACCTTCAATGCTGCAGTTACTGGTACACTCTCTATTTTTGGTACTTTAGCATATGTATTGTTTGACACGAGTGCATCTCATTCCTTCATTACTCCCTATTTTTTTGAGCGTGTTGGGTTAGTGTTGCGTCCATTAGACAAGTTGTTAGAGGTATCATCACCTATGGGTAGTAAGATGATGACGAATTTTAGGGTTCGAGAGTGTGCGATCTCTTCTAGTGGGTATGATCTGATAGGCGACCTCATCCTATTAGATGTAGGGGAGTTTGATATCATCTTGGGTATGGATTGGATCTCTGATTAGCATGCTACATTGGATTGCTTTGCCAATAGAGTGTGTTTTCGATCGCCTGGTCAGGCTGAGTTTTGCTACCAGGGTAAGTGAGACAGTGTTGTCCGGAGTTATGTATCAACAGTTAGAGCTAGGAGGATGATTCATCGAGGTTGTGAGGCATACTTGTCTTTTGTGCTCATTAAACCTGAGGAGTCAGAGTTGAGAGTGGGAGATGTACTGGTGATTCAGGAGTTTTCTAATGTATTTCCGGAGGAGTTATTGAGACTTTTGCCTAAGCAGGAGATTGAGTTTGCCATAGAGGTACAGCCTGGTACTGATTCGATATCAATCCCACCGTATCGGATGGCACCAACAGAGCTGAAAGAGTTAGAGACTCAGCTGAGGGAGTTGTTGGACAAGGGGTTTGTTCGACTACGCTTTCACATTGGGGTGCGCCAATCTTGTTTGTGAAGAAGAAGGATGAGGGTCTTCGCATGTGCATCGACTACCGTCAGTTGAATAAGGTGATAGTGAAGAACCGATATCCACTTTCGATGATAGATGATATGTTTGACCAGTTGCAGGGTGCACAATAGTTCTCTAAGATCCACTTGAGGTCGCGATATCACCAGTTGAGGATTCGAGGTGAGGACATTCTTAAGACGACGTTTAGAACTAGATATGACCACTATGAATTTTTAGTGATGTCATTCGGTTTGACAAATGTTCCCACATCATTTATGGATTTGATGAACAGAGTGTTCAGACCGTACCTAGATCGTCTTGTCATTGTTTTCATCGATGACATATTGATCTACTCGAGGAGTAGGGAGGAGCACGATGACCATTTGAGGTCAATGCTGTAGACTTTGCGAGAACATCAACTCTATGCTAAGTTCTCGAAGTGTGAGTTTTGGCTCGAGCGGGTAGCATTTCTCAGACACGTGGTGTTGAGAAAGGGTATTTTGGTGGATCCTAAGGAAGTGGAGGTTGTACTCCATTAGGAGAGGCTTAACCGCTCCGGAGATTAAGAGTTTCCTTGGCTTGGTCGGGTACTACAGGAGGTTTATCCAAGATTTCTTGAGAATTGCGGCTCCTATGACTTGGTTGACGTAAAAAGGAGTCAAATTTGTTTGTCTGATAGATGTGAGGATAGTTTTTAGAAGCTGGAAAAGTGTTTGACTAGTGCGTCAGTGTTGGTGTTACTATCGGGTTCTGGAGGCTTTATGGTGTATTGCGATGCATCGAGAGTTGGCCTAGGTTGTGTGTTGATGCAACATGACAAAGTGATCTTCTATGCATCGAGACAACTTTAGAGGCACAAATAGAACTACCTGACGCATGATCTTAAGTTAGCAGCAGTGGTGTTCGCACTCAAGATCTGAAGGCATTATCTGTACGAAGAAACTTTTGAGATCTTCACAGATCATAAGAGTTTGAAGTATATCTTCGGACAGCGAGACCTGAATCTGAGGCAGAGACGTTGGCTAGAGTTGCAGAAGGATTATGATTGTACTATATCATATCAACCTGGCAAGACTAATGTTGTTGCTGATGCTCTGAGTAGGAAGTCAGTGGGTAGCTTAGCTCATATTTATGTTAAGAGACGACCTGCAATGTCTGAGTGGCAGCGTCTGTTGGAGTTTGGAGTTGAGTTACAGTTTGATGACTCGGGGGTGTTGCTTGATCATATTGAGGCGATGCCTGTTTTGTTAGATCATATTAGGGAGGCTCAAAAGGAGGATATTGATATTTTAAGTTTGATGGAGAAGGTTAAATCTTCTGAGGTGTCGGGATTTAGCATTGATGACTCTAGAGTCCTTTGGTTTGGACTAATATTGTGCGTACCATCTTCAAATGTGATACAAGAGGAGATTATAATGGAGGGTCATAGTTCTACATATTTTGTACACCCATGATACATTAAGATGTATCAGGATCTTTCAGAATCCTATTGGTGGCCAGGGATGAAGAAGGACATCAGTGAGTTCGTTAGCCGGTGTTTGACGTATCAACAGGTTAAGTTTGAGCACCGACGACCTTCTGAATTATTGCAGCAGATGCCACTTTTGGAGTGGAAATGGGATCGCATCACGATAATTTTTGTAGTGGGGCTACCAAGGACGTCTCCTGGGTATGACTCCATTTGGGTAATTATTGACCATTTGACTAAGTCAATATATTTCCTCCATGTCAAGATGACATATGGAGCGGCACACTTGGCAAAGTTATATATTGACAGGATTGTATGTCTGCATGGTATGCCGGTCTCTATAGTGTCGGACAGAGGACCTCAGTTCACATCGCAGTTTTGGAGTAAGCTGAAGGAGGAGTTGGGTATTCGATTGGATTTCAGTATGGCTTTTCATCCTCAAACTGATGGTCAGTCCGAGCACACGATTCAGACCTTGGAAGATATGTTGAGATCGTGTGCTGTAGATTTTGCTGGAAGTTTGGATTCCCATTTACCTCTGTAAAGTTTGCGTACAACAACTAGTATCATTCGAGTATCGAGATGACACCTTATGAGGCGTTGTATGGCAGGAAGTGTAGATCTCCACTATGTCGGGCCGAGGCCAAAAAGAGAGAGTTGTTGGGGCCATATCTAATTTTGGAGACTACTGAGAAAGTCAAGTTGATCCAGACTGCTCATAGTTGTCAAAAAAGTAACGATAATTCGAAGCGTAAACATCTGAAGTTTGGAGTTAGAGACCATGTATTTCTCAAAGTATCGCCGATTAAGGGTGTGATGAGATTTGAAAAGAAGGGCAAGTTGAGCCTGAGATACATTGGTCCTTTTGAGATCATAGGCCGCGTTGGAACGTGACATATGAGTTGGCATTACCGTCTCAGTTTGCTTCTATTCATTTGGTGTTCCATATCTCCCTTCTGAGGAAGTACATTTCAGATCCGTCTCATGTTCTGGCACCACAGTCGATCGAGGTTAGACCCGATCTATCATATGACGAGGTTCTATTGAGGATTATTAACCGTCAGATGAAGATACTTTGGAATAAGGAGATAGCTTCAGTGAAGGTGATTTAGAGGAACCATTCAGTTGAGGAGGCCACTTGGGAGGCAGAGAATGAGATGCGGCGTAGATATCCACAGTTGTTTAATTCTTCAGACCCTTAGGTTAGTATCCTTCTATCTATCTGTACAGTCCATTCTGTCTCTATCTATGCATAGCATTTTTGTACCTGCATCAGTCTTTGCATCTGTCTCTACATACTCTGGCATCATTTTTGCATACCCGATTTCGAGTGAGTTAGGTTTTGGTAGACCTTTGGGTAGACTTTGAGAGGGTTTGGTTGTCTGAAAATTCGAGGATGAATTTCTTTTAAGGGGGAGTATGTAATACCCCGTCGAATTTCAAAACAACTCTCTATAGCTTTCAGTTCCGCCCCGAGTCGATCTCGATCAATTGGAGTGTCGAGTGGGTGACTTATGATGTTGAGTTATGTTACTCGAGTAATCAAATGCGTATTACTCGAGTGATATGGACCTTGATTTACTCAAGTAAGCGGTTAAGTCTTACTCGAGTAACCACTTACTCGAGTGAGATAGGGCATGTATTACTCGAGTGAACCATTTGGTTACTCGAGTAAGCTTTGTTTTGGGATGAACATGATGAACACCTGGGAAC
Organism: Flueggea neowawraea; assembly: GCA_948243855.1. Classification (NCBI taxonomy): domain Eukaryota; kingdom Viridiplantae; phylum Streptophyta; class Magnoliopsida; order Malpighiales; family Phyllanthaceae; genus Flueggea; species Flueggea neowawraea. The sequence continues at coordinate 8,635 of CAODLS010187503.1, read as the reverse complement.
GTGTTACTCGAGTAACCATTTGTGTTACTCAAGTGATGGCTGTGTCACTCGAGTGAGATGTGCACCCAGTACGTGAATGGTGTCATTTCGGGCAAGGGTCTATATATACCCCCACCCTATTTATTCGATCTCATTTTGTCTCCCTTCACTCAAAACACTCCCATTTCATCCAGAAGTCATTTCGGTTGAATCTCGTTCCTTCCTAGACATCTCTTGAGGTAAGATTGTGTCTCTCTACCTCTCATTCTTTTATTTTCCATCATTTTGCATGAATGTGCATTTTAGAGTTTGAATGAATGCTCATAGGTTCAGATGTAGGTTGTTTCTGTTAGAATGGGTGTTAAGGATTGTGAGTTTGGGCCTTTAGGAGTCCATTAACACATAATGTAGGCTTGGATTTACATAAATCGAACATGTTTATGAATGGGTTTCAAACTCATTCGTTTTGGGTCAATTTAGTGTATTTTTGAGTTATGTTGATGATTTTGACTCTAGATTTGAGTTCAGGGGCTTGAGTCGAGTCAATGTGGGTGTTAGGTATCGATTTTCATCGGTGAAATCGAGGTTTTGTCGAGTTGGATATGATCTGAGCAGGGTTTTACTCGAGTAAGCAGATGACTCACTCGAGTAAGTGATGAACACGGGTTACTTGAGTAAGCAAATCTGGCTTACTCGAGTAAGCCGTTGTGGGTGTTACTCGAGTAAGCCCTCTGGGTTACTCGAGTGAGGCTTTGTTCTGAGAGACCAAATGTGTAATTTTGTACATCTTTGTACCTCTTAGTGTTATGGGTCTATTTTGGAAATTCTAACTACTTCGAGGATTAGTTAGCAGTTCCAGAGTACTTTGGGCGCTATTTAGAACTTAATCGAGTCTCGGAGACTTGATCGTAATTTTATATTGGTCGGAGACTAAATTGTAATTTTACGTGTGCATATCATTCATCTGGTATCGCCACAATACGAACATCATTTTTTGATATCTATTAAGGATGTATCTGTTCCAACTTCTTGTTCCTATCAGCATGACCAACCACCTACCAATGGTGTCTGATTGGATCGTTTGCTTATAATTCCAAGTAAGTGAAATGACAGATTCAGACACATATGCTATGTCTTCCTACTTATATCGTTTTTGATGTGTCGAGATATGACAAGAAATCTGACAAATAATTATTTGGCTAATTGTAAATCGGACTTATGTCGTTTGTAATAACCAACGTTTTACTCTGTAAATATATATATTGGAATATATATGTTTTCTGAAAATATGAAATATGTTCTGCATGACTATCTGTTATATTATGGTAAAAATATATTCTGATCTAGAAGACCAAGTTACGGGGTATGTAACCTTTGATATATCAATGCTCTGTAAAGACCCTAGTTGCCGGGGTAAAGTGGTAGCTGTGTATCCGGCCAGATACATGCTCTGTTCTGTCTAGTGGCTGAGTCCACAATACTATTTTGTACACTCTATTATAGTCCCATATTATGACTCTTATATATATATATATATATATATATACACACACACACTCTGATACTGTCTGAATGCATGTTGTCTACTCTGTATGCGAACGTTTTCGTAAAACGTTTTCTGAAAGCTATTACATACGTAGTGTGTATATATGATATATTGGTATATACATGTGCAGTATCTTTTGAATGATTTTCAAAACTGTCTGTGTGAGGTACGCGTGAAGCAATCTGGAGTGCTATTTCCTCACTGGGTCTTGATCCCCTTTTATTTTTGTCTATCTTCTTTGTATGTCTGACAGATATTTTGATGCTCAGCATCTGTTCAGCACCAGTGAGACATTCTTTGCTATTCAGTGAGTATCCTCGTTCGGGCTCTACTTTTGTATTTTTTTAGTTAGAGTTTCATACCAAATTTCTGTGGGGATACTGGACTATACTTTTGTATTTTGGATTTTGAATATATTATGACGATTTCATATTTATTTCAATAGTATTATATTCATAATATTTATCGTATATCGTATTTTATTAAATAAATATTTTGATAAACGATTGTTTGGGTAGAATATCTGTATATCCGAGACTTGTGCGAGATGAGTTGGGTTTTCACAGACAGTTCACCTTATACGCCGGTCATCGGCCCGACTCGGGTCGTGACAGTTTCCTTGGTCTTCGTCGGAGTTTGTGTTTCCAAATCTTGAGCTCCATTTCATCTCCAGATCTCTGCTTCGAATCCTATTATCCAAGACGCGACTCAAGTTTGGTTTCAAGAACAAAGGTTATTGTTTGTGGTGGAGAGAGAACGTGGTGGAGAGAGAGCGAGAACATATGGTGACAGCGGTGGTGTGAGAGAGAGAACACGCTGGAGAGAGAGTGAGAAGAGATGGCGGTGGTAAGAGAATGACGGTGGTGTGCGTGTGAGAGAGAAAGCGAGAAGAGATGGCGGTGGTGAGAGAATGACAGTGGTGTGTGTGTGAAAGAGAGAGAGAGAACGTGGTGGTGGAGTATTTGGTGGAGACAGAGAGAGTTAATCAAAAGGGAGAGAGGTTGTTTCTGTTAGGGGTATAATTGTCTTTAAGTGTGTTTCGTCAGTTTTCAGAATCGGCGTCTAACAACAGGGACGAAATAGGAGACTTTGCAAAACTGGGGATGAAAACGGCTAATGCACTATAACACATGGACAAAACATTAATTCCCCCTTTTAAAAATTAGTGATTTTTAATATTTTTACTCTATTATTAGTTTGTTATTCAATTGAATGATATTTAAGAATAAAAAACCCAATAATAAAATAAAAAATAATATATCTCTAAAATATAATAATAAAGTTAAACTCTTTTTACTTAGTTAAACAAAAAAAGTTAATCTTACGAAAAAATATACTACTTGACTTCCTAAACAACAAGATAAAACCTCTTTAAAGGTAAAAAATAATAAAGTATAACAAAACCTCTAAATTTAGACTAATTGTATATTTTCCAAATTACTTAGCTTTTGTTTTTGATATAACTATAAACTTGTTGTGTGTCATAACAAAATACCATTCAATATATAATTTTCCATATATAAAATATAAACACTACCTGTATTGTTGTGATTTTCTCCACTTGCCAACAAAAGTATATTTATTTTTTAAAAAGAAATATCTAAATTTAGGTAAAAATAACTAAAACTAATTACTAGATATCCAAAATTAGAATTAGCATATTCCATTGACTTAGAAAGATAAAAAAAAGGAAAAGAAGAATCCAAATTGTAGCATCCCTTCATTTTTTTGATTTTACTTAGTAAAAAGAAGTCATGGAATCAATATATATCAATTTATTTGATCTATTCCAATTATAGGACAAAAGTAGCTGATATTTTTGGGGGAAATAACAAAATTCTAATCTTGTTTGGTTAAAAATCTATCTGATTATTTCAGCTAAAAGAAAAGGGAATGAGGAAGGTGAAAAAAATGGAAATGGTGGAGATGAGAATTTGATAATGAGAATATGAAAAAGCCATGAAAATAACAAATTCATGCGACAACAAACTAAGAAGACACCAACAAACAGCAGGCAAAAAGAATAGTAGTAATAACGATGGGGAGAGAGAGAGAGTGTTGTAGAAAACAATGCTCTGAGAGAGAAATTTGATGAGAAATAAGATCACATAAAACCAGACATGTGGGTTCCACTCCATGCCCACCACCACCTTCACCATCACCACTCACTCTCTCTCTCTCTCTCTCTCTCTCTCCAACCACACCAAACCCTCTACTTTCCCATTTACTCCTTTTCTCTATCAATTCTTGTGTATTTGTATGTGTTCTTTACATAACCCACCAACCAAAACCAAACCAATTCATCAAATTCTCATAAAAGATTCTCTTTCTTGTGCTTCTCAAGAACCCTTCTCTTCCAAACTAACCAACATATCAAAAAGAATTGATCTTTTTTTTTGTTAATTTCTCTGTTTGATTGATACAAGGTGGTGACTTTGGTGGTGGTGGTGGTGGCGGTGGCAGTACAGGGTCGATGTCGACGGTGTCTAGGGAGGACAACATGGTGATGTCATCAGAGGATTCATCAAGCCCTGATGACGGGGAGCTTGAACTTGGTCTCGAATTAAGTCTTGGTGGGTTTAAAGGTCAGAGATATGGAAGGATTTTGACTGCTCAGGACTTGCCTTCTGCCAGTAATTCTAATTCAAGCTCTTCTTCTTCAATGTCGTCGTCTTCTTCTACTCTGAGTAGAGCCAACGGTGGCACTGTTGGAACTAAGAGGAGTGCTGATTCTGTGGCTGCTTCTAATGGGGCTGCAAGGTATAATAATTCTTATGTAATTAATTTATGTCAAATTTTTGCCTTTTTGGTAACTATATTTGTTTTCAGCTTAATTTTGATTGCTAATTGTTTTGCTGTGTTTATGAGTTCTTTATTAATCTAATTCTATGTAGCTTTCTAGTTATGTTGTTTCCATTGCTTGGTTTCCTCTTTAGGGTCGTCATATATGAGGCATGAATAAGAAATTCGTTAGATTTTGCTTTGGTTTCTTGCTTGTTGAGTGTTGTGATTAATGGGTAAGATGCATAATCCGAATTGGGATATTTCTTTCCAGAAGAGAATTTGCATTTTATATATAGAAGGGGGGAAAGAATCATAGCGTACCGCATTAAAGTTTTTCCCTTTAATTCTAGTAGCATAACAAACAGATCAGGATATCAGTGAGAAGAGGAGAAAATGTTCCTAAATGCTACATGTAGACTGATCGAAACACTACAGGGAGTTATTGATATCCCCTGATCTTTCATCTGTGTCCTGTAGATAATTATACCTTGGAGCCCTCTTATCCCTTGGTTGAGGATAAAGCAGGAACGGGCTTGTTTTGATCAAACCAACATACTTATGGAACGTAATTGTTAGTGTCATTTGTTTTTGATCAAATTTAGGTTCCTATTTTGTTTTTTGTTTACTTCAAAACAAGAAATTGTGCTGCTTGCTTATTTGCTTTTGAGTGTCCAGATCCTCAATTTAATGTCAAGGGAAGGTATGGAAGTTAGGTTGGCATCTTTACCTCTAATTTGATTGACTGGTTTGCTTCCAATTTTAACTTTGAGTTAATGCTAGCATGCTGAAGACCTATATAATATGGTCAGATAAGGTAAAATTTCCTGGGTTTATGCAAAGTTGACTAGAAACTTATAGTTTATGTGCAGCTGGTTGTACCTTATAACGAGATGGTCTCTCTCTATCATTCTTTCTGTGGCCACATAAGTGTTTTTCCCGTCTAATCTGTCTTTCCTGGTTGGTTATTTCTTTATCAGCTGCTATTTTATTTGAACCAATCTCATATGCCCTTTAATTGTTTTAGCTGCAGCTGTGTGGCTGTGATGGCATAGATCATACCCAATTAGATCAAGAACTTGAAGTTTTCAATTCTGCAAACTCACTTATTTGGTGCATATGCTGTTATGACTTATTTGCATATGTTTTATTACAATCGTATATAACTTTAGGTACCTCATGTTCCTTTACAAACAGTCTTGTCTTTTGGTTCCAAGAGTGCATGTTGTTTTGAACGAACTTGCTAAAAATTTAAACATACTAGACAACTTGTTCATCTGACCCACACCCTATAAACACACAGGATCACACACACACACACAAACCAAATGTTCCCTTGCAACCTCACAATCTAGGCTTATCTGGGAAATTGTCTGATGCTAGCTTGATCTGTTTGGTGCAAAATAATAATAATAATAATAATAATAATAATAATAATAATAATAATAATAATAATAATAATATATGTAATTTGAAACCATTTTCTTCCACTTATGGGATTTGTTTTCCCTTTCATTTCTGTCTTTAAGCAGCCAAGTTGTTGGATGGCCTCCAATAGGATATCATCGGATGAACAGCATGGTTAACCAGGCTACGTCAATGGCGACTGAAGAATTTAGCTCCATAATTGACAAAAACAGAGGCAAAAATACAGTGGTAGAGAAAACTTTGAATGGAAATAATGTAATCAATGGAAATACCAAGGCCAGAGCTTCTCTATTTGTCAAGGTGAATATGGATGGAATTCCTATAGGAAGAAAGGTTGATCTGAGTGCTCATAGCTGCTATGAGACCTTGGCCTTAACTTTAGAAGACATGTTCCTTAAACATACCCCAGCCATCAATTCAATACGTGAGTTTTTTTTCCTCCCATTGCTTTTGTGCTTATTATGCTTATGGTATTCAGAATATCTAAAGCCTAGCCTGTTGGTGCAACTCAGATTTAAAATTGTTATTCAATAACCTTCATTATTGATCTTCTGAAAATCCAAATAGTTTTACAGCAAAAATTAACTTTCTTTAGAATTATAGAAATTTATCAGCATTCTTGATCAGAAAATCCTTTTTTCCTCTGAAAGTTTGTGCATATTTTTCAACATTTCTGTGTTACATTGATTTTATGATAATATTAAAACTCTATTGTTTCAGATGTGTTTATTGGCAACACATTAAGTTTGCTTTAGAATTTGATAGATGGTGGCTTGTATGTGTAATCAGGATCAAGTTCCATAGAGCATGCTCAAACAATGGATGCAACAAGACGCTCAAAGTTGCTGAGTGGATCATCCGAGTTTGTACTCACTTATGAGGATAAGGAAGGTGATTGGATGCTTGTTGGAGATGTTCCTTGGAGGTAAGTTTATCATTCATTGAAAAAATGCATTTATATTAAACTGCTATAATGTGTTTTAAGACTTTTTTGGGAATGCATGATTTCATTAGTATTTGATAAATCAAGGGCATTAACAATTAGCTGTTGTTTTCAGAAAAAAAAAAAACAATTAGGTGCAAAATTTGATTTTCTTTTCAGCTTTTGCTTTATTCGTACATAACAAATATCAAAAAGCACACATCGTTGCTTGTTAGCTAGTTTCTTGTGACCATGAAATCCAGGGCATCAAGGGTGCCTACTGCTTGGAAGAGTGATTCATTGTTCTGACTACTGATTTATATAATTACAATGGCATGTTTAAGGCAATTGATGTTCTGTTCTAATGAATTGTACGGCAATCAAAACTAGAGAAAGATGGGGTGATTTTTACCTTTAGACATTTTACTGACAAAAATATAGATCGCAAATCAAAACTGTTGAGTCATCTTCCAGCCTATGATGGGAAAACATGACCGAAAAAAAGCTTTGTAATATTGCATATCATTTAGTTTCTTTTTGTTCATTTTTTTATGCTTCCTTTATACATTTAAAGTCCAGTTATATAGATTCTGATGAGAATTTGGTGTGACGGTCTCATGTATTTTCTCTGAAAATTTGTGCATTAAATTTTGCCTTATGGTTTCAGGATGTTTCTTAGCTCTGTGAAGAGGCTCAGAGTAATGAGGACATCCGAGTCAGATTGGCTTGGTAAGCAAACATAAACCAACATTGTGATTCACCTTCTGCGGTTGTATTTCCTTCATAATCTTAATTTTGCTTGGTTCGTTCTTGCTTTGTAGCTCCAAGGGTTCAAGAAAGGAACGCGAGACATGGAAGCAAACCTATCTAGATATTTTACGACAAAAAACATAAAGAAAAAGATACATTCAATGTTATGGCTTGAAGTGATATAACAAAAGGAGATACTAGTGAAAGCATTTTGACAAGTAATCATTGGTCTTCTGCAGTTTTGCGTTGGTGTTTTTGGTTGCTGAATTATTCTAGCAACTATTTGTTTATTATTTTATATAAAATCTGAGAATACCCACCTCACTTTTTGGAAGCATAGGCACCTTTCTTCTGGTGTAATATAAACATGCATAGTACAGTGGTTTCTATTGCTGTAAATTCCCGAGTGCTTAATCGCTTTCTCGTCTTTATGAATACCAAGAAAACACTTTTTCTTGAAACTTCAGCATTTGATTCTCATAGTCTTTTTGTTGGTTGGATCTTGATGCTTCGTTTGGTTCTATAATTGTCCAGTATGCAAATGTTAGCAGATTACGAGCGGATTGGTAATAGGTTGCAGAAGTAAATTAGTAGATTACATTATGAAAGATAAAGAGTAATTTGCCCTTTGAAGAATTACAGTAGAATTACGAGCGATCGATAGTAGATAGTAGAAGTAGATTTGTAGATTGATTATGAAAAAAAAAAGGAGAGAAGTAGATTGGTAGATTGGATTATGAAAAAAAAAAAAGAGTACTACGATTTTTAAGAATTAAGAATTACATTATAATATGCTGTGAAGAGATGTGCAACTGCCTTATTCGCAAGAAGAGTCCTACCTCATATACCCATTAAACATAATCATACATTACAGAAATTAATTAACAGGAGACTACATACAAAAGAATTAAAACCAAAAAACAATGGCAAAAGTGGAAGCTGCTAATTATGCTCCCACCACAAGGCCATTTACAGGTGATGGACTAAAGATTGGCCTGTCTTTGTTAGTGTCATGACCATTGCTGCTGTTACTACTGCTTTTTCTCCTTGGCTTTGCTTCTCCTAACATTGTTATCACATCCCTCATGGATGGTCTCTCCTTGGGAAGCTTTGCAGTGCAAAGAAGTGCTATTCTAACTGCTAACATCATCTCTTCTTGCACATGCTTGCAGTTTCCTACATTGCTGTCTAGTGCTTCTTTTAGAGGTCTGCCTTCTCTAATCTTTCTG
>CAODLS010187312.1:0-11315 GCA_948243855.1 Flueggea neowawraea | reverse complement strand
GCTAAATGTGTGTCTAATAACAATGATGATTTAATGAATGAAAACGTTGAATTAAAAAAGAAAGTTGATTGACTCACTAATGTTCTTACAAACTCACTCAAGGGAAAGAAAACCTTGACAAACTTCTTGGTAGTCAAAGGTTGTCTTTATCCAAAAGTGGTTTGGGATATGATTATAAGAATGACAACAAATCATATCATATTAGGTTTGTTAGATCACATGCATCATTTCCATTTTTTAAATGCAAGTATTGTGGTCAAATAGGAAATATTTCATATTCTTGCAATGTTAGAAATAATGTTTACATTGGTGCGAAAAAAGGTGTGGGTTCCTAAAGGAACAATCCCTCTTAACATGATTAGGACTAATCATTATGGACCCAAAAGACAAGTGGTACCAAAAATAAGAAATTGAAATCCATTCTTGCAGGTATGCATGAAGGCCAAAGTGAATTCAAACACTTGGTATCTTTATAGTGGTTGTTCCAAGCATATGACCGGAGACAAAAATCAATTCTCCAAACTTGTACTCAAGAGTGGTGGATATGTAATATTTGGTGAAAACTCAACAGGAAAAATCAAAGGTAAAGGTGAAGTGGGTAAGGAACTTTCACCAATCATTAAAAATGTTTCCCTTGTTGATGGCTACTTCATCAACCAATCAAAGTATATTGGAGATCTTTTGAAGAAATTTGGTATGGATAATGCAAGACCTTGTAGAACACCTATGAGCGCAACCATAAAACTCACTAATGATGAAATAGGAAAATCAGTGGATATAAAGCTATATCGAGGTATGATCGATTTCCTGCTTTATCTTACCGCTAGTAGACCGAATATAATGCATAATGTGTGCTTATGTGCTAGATTTCAAGCATGCCCTAAGGAATCTCATTTTATTGCGGTTAAGCGTATTTTTTGTTATCTTATTGATACTCGCATTGTTGGTTTGTGGTTCCCTAAATGTGATAATTTTGATGTTGTTGGTTATTTGGATGCGGATTATGGTGGTAATCAATTAGATAGAAAGAGCACACTCCGAACATGCCAATTTTTAGGATATACATTAGTTTTATGCTTTTTTAAAAAGAAAAATTGTGTTTCGCTATCTACTGTTGAATCTGAATATGTGGCAGCGGATAGTTGTTGTGCACAAATTCTTTAGATTAAACATCAATTAGAAGAATATTGTATCATGATTTTAAAAATACCTATTAAATGTGATAACACTAGTGCTATCAATATTTCAAAAAATCTTGCAATACCCCGTCCGTTTCGGTTAGAGTCATTGTAGCTTTCTGATCTAGTCTGAGTTGATCTTTGGGATAATGTGGAAAATATATTGGGCCTTTGAATGTTTGAGATGATTGTCTTTGATTTATTCAAGGTCCCTTGATCATATTGAGTCGTTGAATGATCGAACGAGGAGTTTCGACCTCAAAATACCAAGTTTTGTGCAACACACAGTCTTGGAGACAGTCAAGGAATTTTGACTGTGTCTTCCCAATGTTGACCGTGTCTTATTTTGCTCGACACATGGAAAAAAAATTTTGACCGTGTCTTATAGGCTCAACCCGTGTCTTTGAAGGTCAAACCGTGTCTTGCTTAACCGAGGACAAATGTGGGGCTTTTGAGTTTAACTCAACTCTAGCCCTATTTATACCCCCTCCCCATCCTTTATTAGGTCATTTTACACTTCAAACAAACCCAAACACTTTAGACCTCTCTCTCAAACCTCTCTTCCTCTCTTGCTTGTTCTCCTTCCAAATCCTTCAAGTTTGAAAGGTAAGATCATCATCCTTGTTCATTTTCATGCTCTTTTATGCTATGTCCTCATATAGAACACACATGCATGATTGATTGCACATGTATTTGTCTGAAAACCTTGTTGTTATACACCTTTACCTACTGATTTTGAAGGAAACTCATGTAGGGAAGAGATTTAGGTCATATATGCAGGACAAGGTTCTAGTTTATGCATTCATGCAAGGAATGTGGTCTTGCATGTTGAATGTGATGATGAGGTTGAACAAAATTGAAGTGTTGGCTACTGATCTAGATGATTTTGGGCAGATTTGGTGAGATAATTTGTGAATCTAGTAAGACATGAAGCCATTAAAGTGATGTTGTGTTGCATGCATGGATTTCTAATTGTGTATTAAGATGATATTGATGATTTAGGTACTGATTAGTGTAATATGATGATGATGTGATATAGGATGTGATCTTAGGTATAAATTTTGAAGGTTTAATTATGGATTTGGGTGCTTGGATGGTTTGGTTGATGTTTGGGATGTATTTTGGCAAGGAGGGCTACATGTTTATGGTGTTTGGATGGATTTTGTAAAAGGGTATGGTGGAGCTACATATTTGCTTAGAAAATATGAGGCCTTTGGGCTATATGTTGGTTCATTTGGAGGTTTGGATGTTTGCATGTGTATATGTGATGATGAAGTGCAGGTTTTGTGGACTTGAAACATGATTACATTAATTTTGATAATAGAACTTTGCATAAGCTATTTTTGTAAAATTCTAGAAACTTTGAGATGGATTTGATATTCTGAAAAGTATAGAATCAGATTTGTAAATTTTGAATAATTGGAGGACTAAGTATCATATTTACGTATTAGGATTGTTTTATAATTTTTGAGAGTTTGAGGGCTAATTTGAGAATTCTGTCTTTTTGGAGGATTGTTTGGTAATTTGAGAACATTTTGAGGACTGATTTATAATTTTGAAAAGTTTGGGGACCATATGATAATTTTATGAGGTCTCGGGGACCAAAATATAATTTTACAAAAATTGAGAGACCAAACTGTAATTTTATGTAGATTCCAAACTCTTATTCGAGAGCAATAGATCTTCGATCGAAATAGGTTTCTCATCATTGGGCAAGCTTCTGCATATGCATTTGCATAGTATACACTCGGTACCGCCACAATACCAAAACCATATTTTGATATTTGCTCTGTTTGTATCGATTTCAGCTTCATGTTTTTACCAGCACTATCAGTCACCTGCTAGTGGTGCTTGACTGGATTGTCAGCATTGGACACCAGGTGAGTGGGATGACATCTTCAGACGCATATGCTGTGTCTTCTGAAATCTATATGTTTTTGTCATGTTTGGCTATACTCTGAAATTGGAATAATTAACAGTTTGACTAATTAATAATACGACTTATGTGATTATTAATATTCTATTTTTGTTTCTGCTATTTAGTACTTATATATGAAGTATATGAATACTTTCTACAACATAAATTATATATATGCATGTTCGTCTGATATATATGGTACATATATATACACTATGATATGGGGTACCTGTGTACCTGTGCTACGTAGGATAAACGTAGCATTTGGTATACCAATGTGCAGTCAAGGCCTAGTTACCAGAGTATTTTGATAGCCATGTGTCCGTTTAGGCACATATACTCTATTTTTTATTAGTGGCGGAGTTCCACACCTATTATTTATATATCTCTGTTTCTGGTCCCATATCCATATTTGTTTCTGAATATATGATATAAATATTCTCTGTACGTATGATTGCATGTTGTCTGCTTTATTTGCGAACGTTTTTTTGAAAATGAATTTCTAAACTATTATTTTGTATTAGCGTATATGTGCATATACAATTATATCTGCATGTGATATTTTCGAATGATTTTCAAACGATTTATGTGATGCACATATGAGTCGATCTGGAGTATTGCTTCCTCAATGAGTTTATTCACCTTCCCCAAACCATCTTTCAGGTACTATTTTGGCATCAAGCAACTGTTCGTCATCCTCGATCTCAGTGAGACACCTTTGCTATTAGTGAGTGCCCTTTTGGTTCGGGCTCCATTTGTTTTTGTATAAAGCTCTACAACGGGTTGTTGTCGGGTTGTTGGGTTGACATTGTGTCTTTTGGATTTATTTTGACTTAACTGATATTTCATTTTGTAGTATTCACTTATATATGTATTTTTACATGCATATTTTCGGTATTAAATGCTTTATACTCTATGAACGTTTAAATAAACGAATATTTTGGGTAGAATGTCTAAATCTCCGAGGCATGTGTGAGATGGGCCGAGATCTTATAGACGGATCGTCTCGTACGCCGGTCATGGGTTGCAACAATGGGTTGTAACAGTGGTTTACTCGAGTAAGATAAAGAGTTATGCGAGTTAAAGGGCAGAACTGGGTCATCTGGGCATTTCTGAAAAATTTAACTGTAGTACAGCCAAGGATAACTCGAGTTGTGCAGGGCTCAGATAACTCGAGTAAAATATTTAATGCAACTCGTGTTAAAAATGGGTTGAACAACTCGAGTTGACAAGAACGGGTTACTCGAGATTGCAAGAACGGGTAACTCGAGTTGTACATGGTTCATATAACTCGAGTTAACGAAGGTCCCAGCGTGATTAAAACACGACTCCCATAACAAACGCCTCATTCCTTTCAAAACCCAACCGCTTGTCTTTCCCCCCCTTGGTATCAGAGCCACACTATTGTATAAATCGTGAAATTTGTATTCGTATACTCTACAGGAAGTATATTAGGAAAATCATATTCTTTCCAAATTATGTTCCATCTATTTTTGCTTTTTTAGTTTCATGAGTAATTTCTTATCGGTTGTATCACCTCAATCGATTTTTGAGTTTTATTAGAAATTATTGCGAATTTGTTGTATGTCAAAAAAATAATTAGCTCTTCTAAATTTAAAACCAAGTGGATCACTTACCAACGAGTTAGTCGCTTATTGGCATCAAAGTTGTCTCCGGGCCAAGAGATCAAGAATTCAACTTCAATTAGGAGCAAATAAATTGACTTAAAAAAAGATAAAATATGTATACGTGTGAGTAGTATCTAAAAATGGTGTATTGTTTAATTCTTATTTTTTAAGTCTTCTTAATTATTATTTAGTCTGCTTACAAAAATGCTGAAATAATATAATGATTACTTTTGTAATTTTGTAGAATTTTCTTTCTTAAAATATTATTTGCATTCCATTCACTGTCTTGTACCTCAAATTGCACAAACTTAGGCCAAATTGCAGATCTTGAAACAATAAGCATAAATTTTGTTGGTATTCTCAAACTTTAGAGATGAAATGATCAATTTCCTCTATTCTCAAAGTAATTTGCATCTCAAAGCCAAAATGTACCCCATCCAAAACATTTGCATCTTTTTTTTTTTTGTAAAGGAAAAAGGAAATACAACCGTACCGAATTGATAATATTCAAAAACATTTAACATGCTAACATACATCAAATTAAAGTTCGATTATTCTCTAACGGAGGATTATGGTATGGCTATGATCCTTTTACCCTATCTCTTTTATGTACTTTTAACGGTTGATATATTCTTATGTACTTTAAATTTAATCCAACGATTCAGATTCAATTGTTTAAATCAAATTTTGTAATGCATTGATAAATACTCTCTCCTTTCATCAAAGAGTGCTTTTTAAGATAAGTTACTTTTTACCAAAATAAGTGACATTTTGTAAAATCAAGAAATTTTTTAATATTTTCTTTCATATTTACCCTCTTATTAAATTGCCACACAAAATATTTTGTCTTCTCACTATAATTAATAAGGCTAATATAGTAAACTATTACTATAATTAATGTAGTTTAATTATTTTCTTAATATGTGTGTCGAAACCTTAAAAAACACTCTTTGAGAAAATCAGAGAGTACTTAGCTATTGAATTAAATTTAAGATTCTAAACAATATATCAACCATTAAAAGTAACTCAAGAAGATAAATACAAATTCGGAGGACTATTATATTTCTGTAAATACAATAAGGAGAAACCACAAAGACCCAGTTTCCTAATTTTGTAGCGGCAAACTGTATTAACCCGAGAAGGATTCATAACAAATCGGAAGTGAGGGTTGCGTAACATTGTTGCATTTAACAAATGTCATCGTCATTCATTACAGACTTGGAAACTGCTCATGGTTGTTACACCACCAACAAACTTTTGAGTACATCCAAAAGTTAATATTTCCTACCAAACAACCCATCAAATAATACTCGACATTTTTGCTCTCTAACATTCAACTTATGTCACTCTCTTGTCCCAAATTTACCACTCAAAATCTTCAAGTCTCGTATCCCTTTCCCATCCTCATTTTCATTATCATTATTACTCAACTCTTTTTTTGGACGATTAGTTACTCGATATACACCCTCCCATTAATTTCCTTAATCTTTACACTTCTCTCATCTACGTCAAACCCAAATGAAATGACCCCACAAAGATCAACGCGGGCCCACCAACCTCTCCTGCTCAGTGAGCGAGTGGCGGAAGTGGCACCGGTGACCGTACGGACAAGCCTCACCGGCGAGAACGATTCATTTTTAAAAAATTAATAATCAATAATCCTAAATATTTCATTTTTTTATTTGTTTTAGTTCTTTCTAATTTCACGTTAATCTCGTTTGTATCGATATTTCTTTTTTATTCATATTTATTATTTTTTATTCGTATTATTGATTTTATATCTTTTATTTTGTAGTGTTAGTATAATTTATTTCAGTTATTCTTTTTTTTGAAAAAATGAGTGTATCAAATTAATGAGAACCAAACGAAGAAGGCGGAAAACAAATTTACGCGTAAAATGAAACAAGCATGCACTTACCGGTTTGTTGAAGAGTTGATCGAGTTGACTCGGAACACGTGGAGGAGTCGGGGTGGTACTCGAACCTCCATTGTTAGGACCGGCTTGGTTCAACTTCAGATAATCAGCTGTTCGGATCGAAGTGCTCTTCGGCAAGGTGACGCGTTCGGGTGTGTTCGGTGAGATTCGCCTCTCCAATCGACTCGGTTCGATCACTGACTTCGAAACGAAATCGGAGACAAAATCTCTGTCAGTGAACCGGTTTCTCTGCATCGCAGCCTGAGATGAGAGACTCAGAAGCTTAACTAGCTCATTATTAGCGATTCTGAGTTCGTTGTTCTCTCGACGAAGCGACTCGAGCTCTGCGGTTATGATTTGTAGACGAGAGAGAGAAAGCTCATAGTGTTCACAGAGTTCTTGATACTCGAGAATCATACGAGCCTGGCGGAGGCGGTGCTCGGTGGAGAAGTCGTCAGTGGTGGCGATAGACGCGGTGGCGGAGGAGGACGGTGACGACGTGGAAGGAGTGATAGAGAGCGAAGCAGGAAGCGGCGATGGCTTTGGCGGGAAAATGGAGTGTTAGAGAGTGGTGAAGTTCGAAGCCAATTGCTGCGTCCGGCGATCGGACGGAGGAGAATGAGACACCAACGGCGACTGCGGTGGCACCGGTGGTGAGGCGGTTTTCACATCCAACGGTGGAAATGTTTTCTTCATCTTTTACAGTTTATAGAGAGAGAAAGATGAGAGAGAAAAACCTCAATCGTCTCCACCAAACAAGGATAAGAGAGAGAGAGAGAGAGAGAGTGGTGGAGGATTCTCTCCGGTTATAAACCAAAACGGCTCAAAACAAGAGGTACAATCTTCTGCTTCCGGCTCTATATAAACAAATTCACAAATCAATCTCCACCGTTGATAATATATATACACTAAAACTTGGAAGAGTATAACTGGGCAACAAGTGCAATATTTGTAAGCCCAGTAGTAGAGAATAATTACAAAAAAAGGTTCCCGCCAAGAATATTGATTCAGTTAAAGGAACCAAAAAGAGGGACTAATGAGAAATGCGATGATGGAGATATGAAGTGAGGGAATGTATATATATGGGAATATAGAGAGATAAAATGTGGGTTTTTACTGTTGATAATTAGTTAAGAGGTAGAGAGAGAAAGAAAGGGTTAGTTAGAGTGAGAGTGTGTGTGGCGTGGCGTGGAAAGATAGAAGAGAAGGGTAGGAATATTTCCAATGGATAACCAACCACCGTATTGCATGCCCCCAACCATATGCTTTATTTCCATTATTTTTAAATATGCTAGATTTTTGTTTCTCTATTTAGTAGTGTTAAATAGAGTTTATAAAACAACACATAGCAAAGTTACTCTGTGTGATTACGCATGTATTTGGCATCTATTGGATTGGAAGTTAGAATAAGTATTTTCGACTAACGAAAATTTTTTATATTTGTGTTGCATATAGGATTTGCTTCCGGTGAGTCTCATGAAATTTTTTACAAATAGTGTAGACTTAATTATTTAGGGTGTTATATTATCTCCTAGATTCGTGTAAATGTGACGCTGAGTTTCGAAATTATTAGAATAGCACAAATGTAAGTTTTGCCTTTCGATTCGCCACTCCGTGTTTTTTATTCTTAAAAATGCCAAATATATAAATATTCTTTTATTTTGAGTTTCCCTCTTTTTTCGCTCTCTCGTTTCTCATGCTACTTCTCTCTCTCTCTCTCTCTCTCTCTCTCTCTCTCTCTCTCTTATTCAATTCCTACAACTGTTAACCATGTTTTCTACTTTCCACGTTCTCCATTGCTCCTTTGTTAACTGTTGAGCATCCTTTGTTAGTTTTTAGGGTTCGATTCTTGTGTTTTTTTGTGTTTAGAATTGCTTTTTTTGTCTTGTTGCTTTTTGCGAAGAGGTAACAGGTTTCGTGTTTTGTTTTTCTTTCGTTATTTTTCCCATTATTACGAGTTTGTATTTGATGTAATGCGGTTTGATGTGTTGGTGCATTGTTTCAATTTTTTTACTAATCTTTGCATTTGACAAATGGAGAAGAAATATGACGCTTTTGAGTCTAGTTCAAAGTCACCTAAGGTGAAGGGTGTAACGAGCAAGGGAAAAAGGCATGCTGCTTCAATTTCACCTGTCCTTAAGAACAAATTGAGGTTTGCAGATTCTAATTCTTCCGCTCAGGTTAGAGTTTGTTATTTTTTTTGTTGATTTATTAGTTATATTGGTGCTTTCTTTTTGTTTTGTTGCTTTGTCGTGTTCATTTGTTTGCTTGCTTCATTTGGTTGGTTGTTTAGGCTATGATTTTTCTTAATAGTGTAGGAGTTCAATGGTGTAAAATATTTGTACACTGTTGTGTCAATTTTTAAAATATGGATTTTTTTTGTGATAGGTTTGGGCAGTTTGAATTATTGACTACAAAATGTCGCATTTATTAGTTATATTTCTTTTTTCACAAGAACGTGTACAATGGTTTTAATAAGTGTACATCTGTGTTCTCAATTGTTTACAAATATTCCAATCATGGACTTTAAAAAAAATTGTTCTATGTTAAGATATCAAGTTACTTGTGCCCTTTTCTAGTCATTTTCCTAGAAAGGTCACTTTCAACCATATGCCAAATGTTGCACAGTTCTTGAAGAGGTATTTGAATGCTAAACAGGTTGAAATGTTTAAAGCTACTTGTTTTGAATTTATGCTAAAAATGAAAGAGATTATTGGACAGACTCAGCTTGTCTACTCTTTAGTTCTTAGCAAGGTTGAGTGCAATGAGGTTGATGTTATTCGTTTCAAATTCAAAGGGAAGATTTTAAGGTTTAGTATAGAGGAATTTGCTTTAGTTTATGGTTTAAAGTGTGTTGATGATTTAGATGCGACTGTTGCTTTGCACTGGGACGATGATTTAATAACCAAGTATTTTCCTGATGATGCAAAGGTTAGCAAGTTGTCTTGTGTGAAGGTATCAAGCATAAGCTGTGGCAAAATAATGGGTATGTTGTCAGCTTGTTGTATTGTTTATGATTCATAAGTTTGTGAACATAACCAGGGCATATAGGACTTTGAGCAGGAGGATTTCACTATGGTTGATTTTAGTTTGTATTGAGAGTATCCCTGAGGTCGGCTATCTTTTATAGCTTTGATTCAATCGATGAAAGGCTGGTTGATGGAAAGAGGCATTCAAAAATATACACAAACTAATTTTCATTACTGAGTGAATGTGTCACATCCTTGATCTGGTTGCATATTATTATGCATATTTAATATAAAAACATTCATAAAACATGCATATTCGTACATGCATTGTATATGTATTTTCATAAATTACTATTAGTTAATTATTATTAGAATTTGATATACAAAGGAATAGATAGGAAGTTACCTATGATATAATTATTAGGGATAATAGCGTAGTTGTAACGGATGATGACCAGGAAGTATAGAATTAGAATTATAGTTGGTTTTAAAATGCTATTTTATACTTGTCTTGAGTAGGATCGGAAGCTAAATAAAAATACTTGGATTAAATGTATGAATAAAATAAAGTTGAGGATTAAAAAGAAAGATTCAAAATAGGTAAGCTAAAATGAGAACAATGTGAAGGGAAAAAAATACGTAACATGCGCCCTTTTATTTTGACACATGGATATGGATGAAGAGAAACTAGACACATACACCTTCCTTCTTTTTCCCTTATATATGCAAAACTGATGTTAGCAACATTATATTGATGGTCTGAAAGTTTTCTACACTGCAAACTCTTCTAAGTCTCATTTACGGTCCAAAAATTTCTTCCATAACTGGTTATCCATTTCTATTCAACAAAGCAAGCATAGGCCAAAGATAAATCTGAACTTATAATAATTTGTGACAAGGCTCTGATTGATTACTATTTTTCAACTAGTTAGAGATGGAATTATAGAACTATCAGAGAACAAAAACTTGTAGATTCATGTGTCTTATATGTGTATGTAAAACAGTTTGAACTAATTTGTTGTCGTTTGATAATTATGCTCAGAATGGTATTAACTGCCCAGAGTTTGGATTCAGTAGGAACAATCAGATTGCATGGTGATTTTGGAAACCTTAGAGATGGATTTTGACGAAAATTAAAATATAAAAGTTGTTGTAAATTATGTTATATGTAATTATGAAAAATATTGGATTTATTAGACCTTTATAGTATAAGTTATAATGGTTCAACTTACTGCTGCTCATTTGAAATTACTCTGTTAGGGGTCTTTATTTATGTTCGAATTTGCATGGTTCTATTCATGCCCTTCAAAACTGATTTAGACAAAACTCAAAACATGAACTTTGTTATTAAATGTCTCTTATACAAGTCTCTGAAATTTTGGGGTTATTGGAATTGTGAGGTATGAGATATGATCGTTGAAGTAAATGTTGTTCTGGGAATGTCCTATTTTTCAGTACTACTCACAAGTTTTGAACTCCGATTTCTATAGCCTTAAAGACGTAATTTCTTGTTGGTAGAAACATAAAAGTTGTTTTTATATGTTTCTAGAATATTTTTGGAAATTTTGGTTGTGATTGGATCTGTTTGAAGTGAGTTAGGTTCAATAAACTATAAGCTGTCCACCTGAAGCAATTCTGTTATGAAACTGTAACTTTGAAAAATTGGTCAAATTGTTTTATAAGGAATTAAGAGATGATATTTGGTAG
>CAODLS010187270.1:0-10529 GCA_948243855.1 Flueggea neowawraea | reverse complement strand
CATCATGCAATTAGTCAAATAATTACATTGATTAAGCGTTAGATATGTAAAGCGGTTTCACAAGCCGGTTGCGGGGGGATTTTAAATTCGCATTGCTCATGAAATGAGTTGCTAATTTTAAAAATCTAGCTTGTATTAATTTCATTAATACTTGGATCTGATAATCAAATTATGATCAAATCCATTGTTTGTATTTTCATTACAAAACCGCATTTACAGAAACCCTAAACGACTTTCTAAGTGAATTTTAACACCTTATGCAAATTCAACAGCAAGCAATATTCGGCCTTAACATATATATAAAATTTCCAACTTTATCTTGCTAAATAAAACCTAAACAATGTCATTAATTCAGCAACAATATGAAAAAAAAATAATTACAAGGCTGAATCATCACACATAGCATCAACAATTGCATCACATACAAAACAATCAATTTATGTCGATAACCTAAGTGGCTCTGATACCACTGTTGAAATTCGTAATTAAAATATGACATTCATATAAGGATAACGCAGCGGAAATAACAAAAAAAATTATGTTAGAATTCCACCAAGGATCCATAAATATTGACATACATGATTAGGGTTAGGGTTTTTACCTTAAAACCAAAGCTCGATTGAGTGGATGAATGGAATGTTGATGTAGCTTTTAGTATAAACACGAAACCCTTTCAACCACATTGCATTTGCGCAAACGTGACTAATGGTATCCATACGAATGAACTTCCTTGGATTAGTGGAGTGTACTAGCACTTAGAATCTTTATTCTAATTCTCATAAATAATTTTCTCTCTTTGTTTGTGACATTCACAAATTCTGCCAAGCCATGAAGAATATGACAAGGGTGTGCTCCTATTTATAGGCATATGGGAAAACCTAAATAGGGGCACTACGGTTAGCCAAAATCTTCTCCTTATCCCTCAAGAATTCGGCCAACCCTAATCAAGGAAGAATGTGCCAAATTTCTTCCTTGATTGGGTGGCGAATTTCCTCTTCCTTGGCCACCAAGGATTCGACCTCTCTTCTTTTTAGGAAAAGTGTGTCGAATTCATCATAGTCGAACTAGGGTTTGCCTCTTCTTGTGTATTGCCAAACCCTAAACAAGAGAGAGTGAGAGAAAATAAAATCTCTTATTTTTCTCCTTTTAGAATTCGGTTAGGGTTTTCACAAGAGGGAGAGAAAGGTTTTACGAAAACCCTAGAGTTTTTATGCCTTGTGTGTCGCCACCTTTAATTGCCCAAACCCTAGAGTTTTATTTCAAAAATAAAACCGTAGATGTAGTGCACTAAGTGACTGGCCATACTCCTAAAAATAGGAGACCAACCCTAATTTAAAAACCCTTGTGTATGCCACCCACTTCACTACACCAAACCCTAGATTTTATTTCCAAAAATAAAACCCTATATTGTGCATGTGTGGTTGGCCTCTCCACTCCTACAAGATAGAAGATTGCTTCTTGAACAAGTCCTACTTAAACAAGAAGTCTTCTTCTTTCCTTCAGTTAATTAATTATAACTTTTTTAATCAATTAAATCATTCGGCCGAATTTTCATTCTCTTTGGCCTAATGAGTGTGCCGAATTTATTATGAGCCCACCTTATTATGTTTTAATCATTAACATAAATTAATGGTCCGACAAGAAAGATAGTTTAAGTTCTAACCCATATTTTTATTCTGTGTGATCTTGTAGGTCCATTCAATGTTAGCAATGAGTCTAAATTAATTCAAAACCCATAAATCATAATTGGTCTCTAGCAAGACATTATAATTACCCAAATTGAAATGAATGTCAATTACGAATCAACATAACCTAATTACAACCTTATACAACCATTTGCCTCTCGATATCGAAATTAGTATAAGGCATGGAACGTGTCACCCTTATTTATGCTAAAATATTTCCTTGATCTATAAGTGATCCTGACTAAGTCAAACAAATAATAACACTTATCACTTTGTTTGGATGTGACCACATACTACTCAGTTTCACTAATCAAGTGACCGGTGATATCTTCTCTCTCTTCGAGAGTGGTAATCTCTTCACTTTACTCATGTTTCTTAGCATGACTCATGTCATACCCAATCATACCCATACTTGTCACTCATTATAAATAATGTTAGGCATATGTCAAAGTATACGAGAAATCACCCAAGAACCCATAGTGATTTCAGGTCAAAGGATTCAAGTATAAGCATTGTATGAGAAATACTTATGACCTTTCAACCATGTAGTATTCTCATAAGCGGATCGATCCAAAACAATGTTCTCCAACATGTTCTATCTTCTCTGATTGATATCTCATATCCTATGACTAGTAAAACATGATCATCTCACAGAGTACATACCAGTCTTGGTTTATTGTCATTCCCATGACAATAATCGACTAGGGATATTTAGAATAATTTTCTTTTATGCTTCAAGATTTTACTATCCAAATCACATATTTGATAACTTAAGCAGAATCACTATTCATGGATGTTTTATCAAATTAAACATGCACATAAATAATAGTGAGATAAAACAATGTCTCATAATATATATAATATAATCTGGATACAATGCAATGGGCCTAGGGCTTACACTAACATTATCTTGTCTTTGTTCATGCATTTCAGCATCTTTTGTCTCTGTCTTTGCATTCATATTCTGTATCTGTATTCTGTCTCTATCTCTGCATACTCTGTAGTAGTTTCTGTGTACAACGTTTCGAGTGAGTTTGAGCTATTGTGGTTCTTGGTTTTTACGTATGTGTCATGGAGACTTTTGGGCTGGTTTCGATTTGGATACATTGATTCGATCTTAACTTTTGATCTGCTTTGTTTCAAAATTCGAGGACAAATTTCTTTTGAGGGGGGAATTATACAAAATCCCACCAATTTCATTGGTGTTTAATGGCGGTTTAGTTGATTTGATTTTAGATTCGATGTTAGAACCAATGATTTAGTATTTTGAGTGATTAATGTTAGATCAAAGTTGGTTCACAAACCATTGATCTTGTTTGACAATTGATCTATTAATTGAAGTGTTTTCAAGCAAGAAAGTCTCAGTTTTGGGAACAAGGTCAAGTGTTCTGGATGTGTCTTAAAGAGGAGAACCCGTGTGATTTTGGACAAGACACGGACAAGAATCCTGTGATTTTTGCTTGTTATTGTTGCTTTGGATGGAAGAAAGAAAATGGGTTGAATGGGGGTGGAATTTCCGAATTTATGTCGGTTTTTGGATGAAATTGAATGGGTATTTGATGTATATATGTTGGTAGGACAAAATACACAAGAAAACATTAGATTTATGGTGATTTGTTGGAGTTTTTTTGGAGGATAGATTTTGTGACGGTTTTGAATGAGAAGTGTAGGTTTTTGTGTTGTTTGATGCCAATTGATGATTGATTAATGCTCTAGGGAGTATTAGGAATTATATGGCATACTCGGGAATGGTTGTATTTGAGCAGAACAGATGTAGAGACTATTTGTGTAATTTACCATTAAAGGACCAAGGTGGATATTTCGTATTTTAGGGGCTAAAGTGTGATTTTGTAAATTGGAGAGTTAATTTATATATCATGGGATTTTGAGGATCTATCAATGGTTTTTGGAGTCATAGGGACTCATTATTAAATTTGGAATATTTTTAGGGACTAAATTCTAATTTACCAAGTCTCGGGGACTAAATGTTAAGTTTGAAAAAGTTGAGGACTCGACTGTAATTTTACGTATATTCTGATTTTCATGGTTTCGACGTTAGATCCTTGTCCAAAGTAGGTTTTCGACGTTGGGCGAGTGTCTAAGTCTACATTTGCATTTTTGCATGCATTTCGGTACCGTCACTGTGCCAACATTACTTTTTGACATTTGTTCTGTATGGTTCTGTTTCAGCTTCCTGTCCCTCCCGGCATGATCGACCACCTGCTGGTGGTGCTTGACTGGATCCTTAGTTTCATATATGAAGTGAGTGAAATGACAGCTTCATACACCTAGTTTGTGTCTCCTAAATTATATATTTTTGTTGTGTCCGACGTTTCTTTGAAAAATGGAATTACTAATGGCTTGACTAATTAATAATCCGGCTTATGTGATTAATAATGTTAGAAATTCATTTTTTATAAATAATATTTATATATGGTTTATAAATATTTTTCTAAAAATTAACTCAGTTTCTGATATTGAATATTTATATAAGGTATACAGTAAAATGATTTTTGTTTCGCATGTGTACTTGCTATATATATATATATTTACACACATACTTTGATATGGGGCACCTGTGCTACGTAGGGTAAACGTAGCCTTAGGTACCAATGCGCAGTCAATGCCCAGTTACCAGGGTTTATCGCAGCCGTGTGTTCGAACAAACGCATGTACTCAGTATTAGCTTAGTGGCGGATTCCACCATTACTATCATATATTTTTCAGTCAGTTTCAAGTCACATTTATGTTTTCAATATACAATATATGGTATATATATCCTGTATGTTTCTGCCTACTATTTGCTTTGCTTGCGAACGATTTCAAAACGGATTTTTGAATTATTATTCTGTATTAGTGTGAATATGTACGTATATACACTTATACCTACATGCGATATTTTTAAAATATTTTCAAAACACTTTTTGTGAGATGTGGAGCCGCTCTGGTTTGTCGTTTCGTTACTAGGGATTCTTACCCCATTTCTTTCTATTTCTTGTCTATTTCCCTTTATCTCATTTCTCAGGTTCTGGTTTGGCATTCGACAACCGTCTGTCATCTTGCTCCTAGTGAGGCGCTCCATTCCATATTGAGTGCCTTTTTTGTTCGGGATCCTTTTGTTTTTTATTGGAGCTCCGTACCGGAATACTATTGCGTTATTGGGTTACGTTTTGTCTTTTGGATTTATACTTACTCTTTGTTTAATTATTACTCCGCTGATATTACGATTTCATTTTGTATAACTTATTATATATACATATGATTTCAGTATAAAGTGCATTATATTTTATAAATGGTTTGACAACGGTTTTAAACGAGCAAGTTAGGTAGAATGTCTCATCTCCGAGGCTAGTGTGAGATGGGTCGGGCTTCCGTAGACGGTCTACCCTGCACGCCGGTCATGGTTCAAAAACGGGTCGTGACAATATTTCTCTGAATCCTCAATAAATGATAACCCGAAGTCGAGTTAATCTTGGAGAACCATTGCACTCGGTACAACTAGTCAACTAAATCATCCACTTTTATAAAGCGCACTATCGAATTTTTGCACCACCGAATCAACTAAAACCCTACTAGTCAAAGGCAAGGAAACCTCCAGCAATTTTCTCTAATGAATTTACTACTAACCTCCTATGTCTAAAAAGAAATAATGCAACAAAAAAATGTGTGGCACCATAATCGAATAAAATATACGTACAATTTCAGAGATAAAAAAAATGTATCACTCACTGCAACATTGGAGGCCTAAGCCTTCTGACGTGTCGAATGATGGACCCTAGATTGACCATTTTTGGCTGCACTACTATATCCGATTTGACCATGGCCTTCAGTTTCTTCATCTTTAAAAGATCTTGTATCACCTCTTCCTATATTGATGCTAGCCGTACTTGAGGCTCTAACCATAGACCACCTTGCATGAATCACCATGCCAAGTCTGCGAGGGCATTCAGCTGTTTTGTGTCCTGGCCTCTTGCAGAAGAAACAGTTACATGTGACTTTGTTGCATATGATGGGAAGCTTGAACAATTTTGAAGCTTGATAAATAAGTGATCCAAGCTTGAAAAATTTAAAACTCAGCTCAAAAGTTTGGGAACAAACTTAACAATGGACTTGTGAGTAGGTTTGATTGCAGGCTCACAGGCTTGATTGTAGACTTGTGATTCCATAGTTGATCAATTATACCGTCTAAATTTTAAGGTGATTCCAGAGTCGCTGGCCCCTGCCTCTGTCTCTCTACTTTGCAAGTTTCTTAATATTGCACTCAAAGACATTTCTCCTTCCTCAATAAATTAGTCATTACCATTCCACGGAGACAACAATAGTAAGAAATCTTCCAAAATTAATACATTTCCATATCTCTTGGTCTGATATTTTTTTTTAATAAGTCAATATATTTTATTCATTAAATCCACAAATAGTGGATTAAGCAACGCAATCCTATCCTACTTGAAGTGCTGCCGCACAAAAGCATGAACACCAAGACGAACGGAGGACCACCTGCCCACCCAAGATTACAAAAGTCGTATTGACAAAAATTCCAAGCTATCCCAAAAGAAAAAGTACCCCAGAAAAAGTACAAACATCCTAGAATAAGAACTTCTTGTGAAACAATCTCTAAATGCCACCGAAAACAAAGCAAAAAACGGAGAGATTAGATGTACAACAGCTCTTTGAAAACGAAGAAACTCAGTTTGCTTCTTCTAAATCCTGAGCCATATTAGCCTCAAACGCTTGAGTTGCTACTGACTTGTTAATTAATATCATTAAAGATACCTTACATCGAATCTAATCTTGTTTCGATAGTTACTACAATAAAAAAAATAAAAATAGTTTGAGTAAAAAAATACTGATATAAATTTGAAAGTTTACTATTTGTTATTTTCGGCATAATGGAAGATCGCAAATTTAAATGACTTGCCAAGGGACAATGGAAAAATTAACCAAGTATAAAAGAGTATTGGGAACTAATGTCTTCATATTTTTTATTGATCAAATGAGAATTATATTAAGGTTATAACCACCAAAAAAGTGGTCCAAAAAAAGTTCCGACAGTGCTACCTACACATGATGGGTGGCCTGCTTTATAGGCGACCACTACAAATATGGAAAGAATACTGCAAGAAGATACAAAATGCTAGAGTACAATTAGTTTTGAAGAAAACTAACATCCGGGCATCGATACAAATTTATTTCGGAGCGAGCAACATTCCTATCGTCTTTATATATATTTAGGATTAATGCAATAAATTTTCTTATATATTTTTTATTTTAATTTGGAATTTTTTTTTATTTCTTTGGAATGGTATCAGAACGTTTTACATCAAACCGAAAATATAAAGTTGAAAGTTTTTCCATGGAAAGAGGAGCCAAGCTTTAATAAAGTATTGATTCTTTTCTGTCCTTTTTCTTTTACTAGAAAAAAAGTAGAGGAAATTACGGCCTACGTGCTGTATTTATATATATATATATATATATATATATATATATATATATATATTTTGCTCCGGACGTTTATAAATTCGATATTACACATTGACGCATCAATTCATGTTCAATACACATCTTTTCATGTTTTATACGCTTCCATGATTTTATATGTCCTAGTTGTAATCCATAAAGCCATTTCCGCTTTATTTTTTATTTTAAATTCATAATCCTAGGTTTTCGCATTTGTTCCATGTGTACTCCACTACTGTTTCTTTTATGAATTCTCTCTCATCATTTCTCTTTCCCCCTCTCTATTTGTCTCGATTTCTCTCATGCTTTCTCTCTCCTTGTCTCTCTCTCTTTTGTTTCCCTCATCATTGCTCTCTTCTAGCTGCTGCCACTGCAACCAACAACTTCGATCAAACTCCAATGGAATATACAAGTAGCAATCACAAGGACAACGAGTGAGATCTATTCGCGTTGTTTAGTTTTCCTCTTCGTCGTCATCGCAATATGTTCACAACTACGTTGTTACGTTCATCTCGTTAAGGATGGCGGAAGAGAACGCTTCATCTCTTCAAGCATCTCCCTGAATGTTTTATATCTAAAATTGCAGAAACATTTTTGGTATGAACTTGTAAAGAGAGAGAGAGATTTGTTGTGGCAGATATGAAATTATAGAAGGAGAGGGAGAGATTTATCGTGGTAGATCTGAAATTGGAGCATTATGTTCATAATTTTAACATTTTTTTACATTTGTTCACTTTCACTGTTTTCTTATGCTCTATTATCATCGCTCCATATAAAAAACAACAACCAACTTTAGCTTTGTTTTTGGGTGGGGATGGAATTCTCTTCATAGCTATACCTTAAAGAAGCCTTCTTTTGTCCTAAATAGAAGTTTCAAGTACTCGAGTTTCATTGTTGCCATTGCATTACCACCAGTAGTTGTTGTTGTTGTTGTTATCCTGGAATCTATGACGCACATACACGCAGCAAAAATAAATTTTTTTGTCAATAAACTCCATTACGGATCCATGCAAATCGTTAAAACCGATTAAGGAACATCTGCTTACCTCACAAATTTGGAACAAAGATGAGAGGATACTATTTGATTTGAGTGACAGATGTTGCAGGATGCGAACGCCATCTAATGGTATCTACACAAACAAACTGCAAAGATGTGCTAGCACCAATTTTTTTATGACACTCTTAAATAATCCCTTGCTATTTTTTTCTCTCAGATTTAAGTAGTATGCGCGTCTGAAATGGTATTTAAGGCGTGAATAGATGTCTATTTATAGACTCTAATAAACCATAGTTCTAGTCGTACTAGGAAACTGAATCTTTGTCTTTCAAGGATGCCCTCTCTTTTTGTCCAGCAAGAAAATGCCACCTAACTTCTTGTCACATAAGGAATTAGACTAGCTAATGCCTCTTCCTCGCCACACTAGTAATTTGGCCTCTCCTTATTGCATAAGGAAAATGCCAATTACTTTCAGACCAAGTCAAAGACTCTTTTTTTTTGTCATGTAAGAAAAAAAATTTAATTTGTCTTAAAACTATTTAAAAAAAATTGTGACATCATTTCATTTCGTATACATTTTAAAACAATAATCCAATTTATTGTATTCAACGCGTACGCATAAACTAATAGCATGATATATCATAAAATATATAGTACAGTTTATTCTAGTGCGTGACCCTATAGGTCCGCTCAATATTGGCAGTAGGTCCAAGTCTTTCCTTAAGCCCACAAGTCATAAGGAGCCTCTAGGAAGACATTACAACTACCCAACTTGAACAAAATTGATGACTCAACAAAACCTAATGCACAACTCGATATTTAGTCCTTTTTGTCATAGTAATCAGACCAAAACTACTGATATTGATAACCCCTATCAATTTCATTTGATCACGGCCATGCATTTCATTAGTCACACTTGTCAAGTAGCTAAGAGATATCTCACTCAAATAAGAGCGCAAAAATTTTCTTCACTATCACCATCCTATTATGTCCAATTACAGCTTGTATTACCATCCTATTATGGACGATGTTGAACTATATCAAAACATAAAGCTCCTCATGTAGGATTCAATGGTGAATTCAGGTCGAAGGATTCAAATATCATTACTGTGATGAGAAGTATTGATCACATGTTCCATGTAGTATTTCTCATAACGGGTCAATTCAATATCATGTTCCCAACATGTATTTATGTTCTAAGTGAAATCCCATGTCTATGACCACTAAAACATGATCATCTCTCAGAGTGCATGCTAGTTTTGTCTCATTACCATTCCCATGCAAATGAATGACCAAGGACAATTTAGAATAACATTATTTTATCTTAAGGTTTTACTATCAAGTCACAAACTTGATGACATAAGATAGAATGAACTATTTAGGGATACTTTTATCAAGTTGTTGCATTACAAAATAACATGACAATTTATATGTCGAAATGAAATGACTTATATATATATTAAATAACAATATTCATATGATTGGGCTAGGGCATATCACTAACAATCTCAAACTTATACTAAGCCTAATCATGCATAAACCGAATGCCAAATGTTCTTACATGGCTATCATGCTTTGATTGTGTAGGCGATTTGTCAAAGAATCAACGACATTGTCATTTGTATCAACTCTGCATATCCTGACATCTACTTTCCAATATAAATGAATTCGATGACATGACAAAACCTAATACACAGTTCGATATTTAATCATTTTGTCACACGATATCTTGATTAAGTATAAAGCATGGACCATGTCATGTTTATATATCTTAATCAAACTTTTCTTCATAACCAAGTAGACTGACCAAAAACAATGATATTGATAACCCCTATCAATCTCATTCAAGCACGGACATGCATTTCATCAGTCCTACTTGTCAAGTCGCCAAGAGATATCTCACTCAAATACGAACGGGACGAATTCCTTCACTATCACTAACATTTCTCTGCATGATTTACCATATGTGCAATTATAGCTTGTATTACCATCCTGTTACGGACAATGTTGAACTATATCAAAACATAAAGATCCTTATGTAGGAATCCATGGTGAGTTCAGGTTGAAGGCCTCAGATATCACTGTTGCGATAAGAAATACTGATAACACATTCGATGTAGTATTTCTCATAGCGGGTCAGTCCAATATCATGTTCCCAACATATATCTATTTTCTAAGTAACGTCCAAAGTTCATAATTAGTAAAACATGATCATCTTTCAGAGTGCATACTAGTCTTAACTCATTATCATTCCCATGATAATGAACGACTAATGAATATTTAGAATAATATTCTTTTATCTTAAAGTTTTACTATCAAGTCACTTACTTGATGACATAAGACAAAATCAACTATTTATGGATACTTTTATCAAGTTACTGCATTACCAA
>CAODLS010187244.1:0-13341 GCA_948243855.1 Flueggea neowawraea | reverse complement strand
AAGATTCAAGCTTGAACTTACAGTAATAGCTTGGATACCAAATACACTGTAGTTCTGATATATGTTATTGAAAGCTGAAAATGAGTGCATTTGTGGATACTCATTCAAGACATTAAGATCTGGAAACACAGCAAACAAATATATAAACAAAATAATTATTTAACTTTGATAACTGTAAGTTGTAACATAACAGAAACATGGTAATGTTTTCTTTCATGCTAAGAGAAACTTACATAGTCTAGAGTACATTCCTTTCCCAGGTCCGCCGGTTGAGAATGATCCACCTCCACCCATTAGTACCTACAGTGGATTAGAGTCGTACTATACTGTCACATAAAAGTTTTTCAAGAAGAAGTATACAAAATCTTCCTAACTAGTATAAATGTCCAAAAAGAACCAGAAATTCAAATATTCTAGCACATGGAGTCATTGCAGAAATCAGATTCAAAAACCTCTAGAACGGTCAAGGTCACAGCATCTTTAAGGTTTTTCCAACCACCAGGCAATCCAAATGCAATTGCAAAATGGGTTCTCTGATCCTGCAGGAAAAACTAGGGTTTGTAACTACTACATGTGCTGGTGAGGCAGGAGACAGAAAATAGCATGAAACATCTAGATAATTACCCCTGCATCAGCTTGACAACGATAGTCACCTCCAGTGTAAACAGATTCTGGCAATGGAGGTCCATGACCCTTAGGTAAATCAGATAAAAGGGGCTCCGCAACAGATAATAGTTCCTCATGCTCAACACCAGAAGCAGCAAGGACGATGCGGCCAGCAGTATAATTCTCCTGAAATTCTCAAAGCATTACTTGGTTTAAGAATACTAGAGTAATTAAAAAAAAAGTAATAGTTCAATTTTAAAATTACACTTAACAGGATCTCAACATTAGAAAACAAATGCACAGCTTTCTTTCTTCAAGACAACAAGTATCGTATTTTGATTTAAGGCTTTCTTAGACTTACAGCTAGAAAATCCTCCAAGAGAGTACTATTCAATCTATTCACTGCAGACTCGGGGGCTAAAAGAGGATTTGCCAATGGACCAGAAAAACCAGCAGAGTGAATTGCTTCAGAAACAAGGCCTTGAAGATTGTTGGAAGTTTCACTAATTTCGGCCTTCACCTTCAAAAGCTGCCAGAGGTGGAATATATAAAAGAATTAAACATCTGCAACTGCATGAAACCCTAGTGCAGAGCAGGTAAAAAGTAACATAAACACAACGAAAATTTACCTGTTCATTAACCTCCCAATCAAGGAAGGTAGGGTTCCTTACGGAATCAATAAGCAGCTCTACCATCTCTGGAACATAAGTCTTTAGAGCATCAAAAGTGTACCCCATTTGCTCCCGGGATGCCGAAGCTTGCACATTCCCCCCAATTGCCTCCACTTCTCGGACAACACGCAAGTGGCTCCTATTTATAGTGGTCTTGAAGGCCATTCGCTCCAGTAGATGGGATACCCCAGACGTAAATGGTGTCTCATAAATCGAACCACAGTCCACATATAAACCTATTGACGCGGTAGGATTCTGATTCACAGCATAGAAACTATTCTTAAACTCTTCTACATTCTCAAGTTTTCACAAACACTCTAGCTCAACTAACCTAATCCCGAAAATCCACAAAAATCATAATAACAGCAAAATGCGTACCGGAGACGTTTCGGAGGCAATTCTAATGCCATTATCGAGAGTCGTAATCTTCGTCTTCCCCGGTTCAACAAAATCAGGCAAGGAAGGAGGGATTTCAACTCCTTGAAGATGGAAGTCTAACGGAGGCAGAGACGATTTGTCGCCTAACAACCGGGTGATCCAACCAGTCAACGACGACGATTGCGAGGCAACCACACTGGAGCTCGCATATCGTGCTGAGCCAGTGCTTGAATGGCCCTATCATGTTCAGAAACTACAATTCTTAACCCCTACAAATGAGAAAAATTACAAGCGCCGCCACTGCGAATAGACCTAGATATCAAGAGACTAACCTTGAGTGGCCGGAGGCGAGAGATTACCGCTCTGTACATGGCTGATTGATGGAAGCTTTCAAACCCTAGGTTGAACGAACCGGTGTGGTTTGGGTCTGAACGAACCGGTGGCTCTGTTTTGTTGAAGGTGTTGCTCTCACTGTCTGCTACCAATTGGGGTCTGTGAGCTGCGATTCGGCCTATGGGGTTGATGGAAGCGGAGGAGTGATCTGGACCGTCCAAATGGATTATGAGTTTGTGATTGGATATTGGCCGTTAGATTGGTCGATTTGTCTGTGGAGTGTGTGATCATCTGACTTGTTGACTGGACTAGGCAATTTCCCCTTTTTGTTTTGTGATTTTTTTTTTTAAAAAAATAAGTATTCTGTGCATATTATGATTTATTACATTTTTAATTAAACTGATCAAAAGCTGAAGAAAAAATATAATGAAAAAAATTTAAATTATAATTTTCAACTTTGTTTGACTTGATCGATACAAAACATGAGATAAAAACTTCATAAAATTTTATTTAATATAATTAATTCATTGGTAATTTTATTATTGAAAATTATTGCTATTTTATCTCAGATAATAAAATTTTACACTTTCCCTTGAATTTATTAAAAATATTTTTATTTTTTGTTTTGTATTTAAATAACTTCAATAAATGTCAACACGCGTCATATGCTTGCGTTTTGCACTGATTCGTCAACTTGTAAACATCATTTTACAAGTATCAGTATGATCCAAAATACTTAAAGTAACAATAAGAAATGTGGAGACCTCAAACCGCAGCGTATGTTGCCAATAATTCTCATGAATAATAAATTAATTTATGTAATTTTAGTCCTAAAATTAGTTGCAGCGATTCGGTAACAGTGACATGCAACTAGGGGCCCAAAGCAACCTGCAAACATCGCACAGGTACTACAGTGGGAATAATGGAGTTGCATGATGCTCAATATTCCCTAAAACGAAAGCCACAACTTATATGAATGCTAGGCGTATCAAACTTGGCAGGCTACACTTGCCCATGAATTATAAGTGCTAAAACTGAGAATATTCTTATTCTCCTCGGAATGGAATATGAACTTATCATCAACCCTTCTAGTGGAAGTTGTAGTTGCCGGCTGCTATGCAACTATGCAAGCATTCTCAATAAGGACGGTTGCACCAGTGACGTGGGTTACTGGGTTTCATGCAATCACGTTTCAACTTGTGCCATAACTAGATGCTATTCTCTAAATATTCACCTTCAAATCTTTCTTTTTGTTCTTTCAAAGTTCCTCTGGACCGCCATGTTTATGGAAAATGGAGTTATATATGTGGATGAAAGCTCAGAACATTTTGATAACTTGTTGCAAAAATGTCTACGATGATGACAGTAACTAATGGCATTCAGCTGCCAAGCCATCAACTGTGGCTGTACACTAAGACACCCAAATTTCCATTGAAGAATGTTTGCAGTATTCAATGTCTGTAGTTTTTTAATTCAAAAGTCCAAATCAGTGTTACCAGAAATTCTGTAACAATTGATTTTGATTTTCTTGAGCAGGTTCTGCGAGTTGGTTCGGTTCCTATCACTTGCAGGCTGTGAGAGGCGGCTATGCCGGCAAGAACAGAGGACTTCATGGAATGTCTTCGGATATATCAACACCAAGTCTCGCCGCGGAGTTACTTGATGCATGGGATGATGAATATGATGGAGTCATCATTGATCCCAGCAGTTTACCCTTGAGTTCCAATGCTTTTGCATCCACTTTACGCGCATCCATATCGAATTGGAAGCTCAAGGTTTAAGTTTATTCTTTTTTCTTTTTGTTTTTTAATTACGAGATGTCAAGTCTCACGTTAGTTTTATACATAATTTTTATATGCATTTGTGATTAGAATCTGCATCTTGGGAAACCAAATTCCTAAATGTTGTTGGCACTAGAATGAATAGTTTCATTCTATGATTATATATAAATTTGATGGTGGAATCACAATAATTTAATTGCCCTGATACCTGTTCCAGATTTCATAACAAACTACTATATAAAGGCAGTGATTTCGCATAAAAGTGATTACAGGAATGATTCCAAATTGAAACCAAACAAAAACTTATGGCTATAAATCAGTGGCTGATGGAACCATTGCTTCGAACATAATAGTAATCTGTCACTTCAATTTGGTCACTTAATTCGTAATTGTTGATCTACAGAATTTGGAATCAACCTCAGCTGATCAATTAGCGTGGCATTAAAACATCATCAAACATTTCTACAATTAAATAACAACTTTTAACAGAAACAGAAAGTTGCATATAAAGTAAGTTCATTTTAAAACAAAAGATGGTTAAAAACTGATCAGAAACTTCAAGTGCAATGCAGGGGAAGAAGGGGGTGTGGCTCAAATTACTGTTGGAACAAGCTGATTTGGTTCCAATAGCAATTCAGGTAACACTACACATACATGCAAACTCAGTGTCAACTCTTACATTTCAAGTAGTCATCTTTTATCAGTTCCTTACGTGTTCTCCAACACCAATTTCAGGAGGGTTTTAAGTACCACCATGCTGAGGCAGGATATGTGATGCTAACATATTGGATTCCTGATGATCTCTGCACGCTTCCCGCGAGCCCCTCTCATCAAATTGGAGTAGGAGCATTTGTAATCAATGACAAAAAAGAGGTACTTAATTGTGATTATGTTGGTGGTACAATTTGATACCAACTATGTCTTCTTCAAGTTCTCTGTTTATTTCTATTTGTTCCATTCATGATTCTGTAACCTTCTTATGCTGCTGCAACTTCTTTATCAATATGAAGGTCCTTGTGGTGAAAGAAAAATGTCCTTGTAGTTGCTCTGGTGTGTGGAAGATACCTACAGGATATATCGATAAGGTGATTAATTACTATTAGCCATACTTGACCAGTTGATCTTTAACTTCTGTTTTTGTTTTCAGTATATTGGCTTTTACTAAAAAGCGGTAACACGTCTTCAGTATTACTACATTATAACCCCATTTATAATCTTTTCTTCTGTTTGAAACACCATATTTAGAATATATAGTATTTTGTGGTTGCAAGTAATTGATGTTTTGATTAAAAAACTATACTTATATTTAAAATATAATTATGTTTCATTTCAAATAAACACAAACGTGACATATAAAAATTCTTGTCATTATAAAATATAGATATAGAGAATTGTATAAAATGGGTTATTGAGAATGCGGCGTGTTGCATGATATTTGAGAACTTTGAGCACAAAATCTTGCCATCGACCAATCTCGTTAAGAGCAGTTTTAATCATGCTCAGGCCAACTTGATCTGTGGAATCAAATACTGGAGATTCTTGTATATTTAGCCTCGACTAAAGTAATAGTAACACGATGATTCATAAAGTCAATTCTGTTTTCCAAGTATTTAACCTCAACAAAAGGAATTAAGTTGGGGGATTTCAAAATTTTATTTAGTTGCAACTAAAGCACTATAAATGTCATCATCATTTGTCATTATCTTTAAAAGTAACTGCATGTTTATCTAATTTTTGAAACAATATAATTATCTAATTTTAATAACCATGAGCGGAACTCAAATATCCAGTCTCCAACAATTGCTCAAATGGTGGATATGGAATTTAAATTCACATTATTATCTAAATTGAAAATAACAATATAAGTAATATAAAACAAAAGATTAAGAGCATTTTGGGACCAAAAAGTTTTACCCCCTCTTCACACTATTATAAGAGTTACTATGATATTATACTAAAGTGACATTCTTGTTTCATATGATCAGTCTGAAGATATCTTTTCAGGATCAATAAGAGAAGTAAAAGAAGAAACTGGCGTAAGTAAACGATTATTTTTGCGCTTACCAAACTCGATTCAATGATACCCTTGACTTAATCACATTTTTTATTCTGTCTCAGGTTGATACAATCTTTTTTAAGATGGTTGCTTTCAGGTACCTTTCTGCTATGGAATTACCCTCCTCAATTTAACTACATAACCTGATTCTCGAACCAATTTTTGTCTTACATTTATTATGGGTTAATTCCAACTCGACAGGCATGTTCACCTTGTAGCTTTTGAGAATTCAGATATACTTTTCATGTGCATGCTTAAACCATTGTCTTATGACATTACAATTGATGAGAAAGAAATCCAAGATGCCAAGGTAATCTATTTTCAGTTTCTTTTACATAGTTTTGGTTTCTACTAAGAATCGAACCTGAAATCGAGCTATGTCAATTAATTTATGTTTATTTCTGAACCTGATTTTATTGTATTTTTCCTTTTGTTGTTTTTCGGTCTAGTGGATGCCACTTGATGAATTTATGGGACAGCCATTCTATGAAGAAGATGAAATGTCAAGGAAGGTGATGGAAGCTTGCATAGCGGCACATGAAGATGAATACAATGGGTTTATTGCCCATCAGTTGACCTCAAAACTTGATCATGGCAAACTATCCTACTTGTATTATGATAGCTCATTAACAAGCAGCCCTTAACACACCATTATGACAATTTCCAATGAGCTCATTTTAGTATCTATATAGCAAAACTAGTTCCATCATGAAGTGGTTGAAACCAACTTGCCATAATGCCATTTCTTTGCAGATTGAAACCACTCTTCCAGATACGCCGTCGCTACAAAGTTTATAGTATCAAGAATTATTGCTTTGGTATAATTTTTTTATTAAGTTAATTAATTTGCTCCCACTGACAATCGAATATTCTCATCTACTGCTCTATGATATTGGAGTTGATATATAGTACTCCATCCTAAAGTGAATTTTGATGTTCCAAAAAAATCGAGACATATTTATATTTTCTTTGATTTAAGAAAAGTCAATTATTGTTTCAATAGGATTAATTCACCAGTATTAATTAATAAGGGCAAAAGAGGAAAATGAACCATAATTAATGTTTTTCTTAAATTATGTTTTAAAAAAAACTCACTCTTTTCAAAATTGGGCGAGTGCTTATTTCTTAATTAAAAAATTTAAAGAAATATAATTTTGTTATGTAGTAATTTTTATTTTGCTCAACAAAAAGGAAAAGTACAAGTGACTTTCGTATTTATCAGTGAACATATCATATCAAATGAACAACTAATGAAAGCATGACTCTACCAACATAACACTACAAAAAAGAGAGTATATTTTGCAAAAGTTGATACTTGATAATCACTAAACATAAAAAAAAGTAGGCATTTAAACTTAGAACCTACTCTAACCAACTCATTTGAGAATAGAAAAATTATTATCTAGACTTGGTATATATTATTATTTACGTATTAAATTAATTGATAGATGATATGTAAAATTATATTTTTACAAAATTTTGTACATGTCAATCTCATATGTTATTTGTCAATTAATTTAATATGCCAGTGAAAATGCGTACAAAGTGTAAGAGAATAAGTTCGGAACCATGTAAGTAGTGGTATCTGTAAGTAGTTTTAATGTTGGCAAAGTTAAAATGCATGTTATTTTTAATTTTGTAGTTAAGAAATTCAAGGCACTGGCAGTCACAGGTGGGACCGTGGGAGGCAGCATGACTTTTATCTAATTTCCATGATTGCAAATACCTTTAAATGTTTCCAGAATGGTAGCCATACATGTGGATACAGGTGTTGATTCTAGAACTCATGCAAGTCCGTAATCCCCAAGAAACTCGTGTATACTACTCTTCTAGTTCTGTGTATAATTAAAAAATTACTATATTATTAAAAAATAAAATTCAAATGAAACCTGTGACTAGCTCGCAACATTTGATAGTTGACCATGAAAGCCAGTAGACCAATGTGTTCGTTTTATTACATAGTTTAGACGTGCCTCTTTTACGTAACGAGTGGTTTTGACCTCCTTAATTCTTTTTTTTTTGGCAGATGACTCTTGTTAATTCCATAATTCATTAAAAAAGGTTCATTAATCAATTGTGGTCAAGTAATAAATTGGCTTTCCGTAGGAAAAGCTGATTACATAGTATTAAATTGTTCCCCTTTTTTTCTTTTCTAATTTCTTCATTTGATTTGACTGTTCAGGCGGTTGGAAGAGCTGTCTTGATTAGTAATCCATTGATTTGTATTTGCAGCCGAATTAACAAGTAATATTCCTTAAACCTTTTTTAGCACCAAATTTTACAAGTTGAGTAATACGCGTGTTTCATGTCAAAAACCTAATATACTCTTCAGAGAGCATCTCTTCATCACCAATTTGGTTATTTAATGGTTTGGAATGTTTGGAAAAATTTAGTCTAGATTTAGTTGAGAAAATAATTTTTTGTTTTATATTTTTTTATCCTTTTTCTATTTTTTAATAAAATAGAAAATAATGAAAAATTTTAGGGTCTACTTATTTGTGGAAATTTTTTATTTTTTTTGAAAAACTAGAAAAAAGAAATGAAAAAATGAAAAAATCTGTTCATACAACACTAATTTTTTTTTTATTTTAAAAAATAGAAACAAAATAGAAAACTAAACGGGTCCTTAGTTTCCATGATTAATCCTCTATGTATAAATAATTATTTGTATTTAATCATTTGATATTAATTTCCTTGTAATTTAAGATCAGTGTTGTGTTCATATCATGGCAAAAACAAT
The DNA here is from genome assembly GCA_948243855.1 of Flueggea neowawraea. Classification (NCBI taxonomy): domain Eukaryota; kingdom Viridiplantae; phylum Streptophyta; class Magnoliopsida; order Malpighiales; family Phyllanthaceae; genus Flueggea; species Flueggea neowawraea. The sequence continues at coordinate 4,776 of CAODLS010187244.1, read as the reverse complement.
GCGATTTATGTAATATACCAGAAAAAGATATAAGCTCAAATTATATGGGGTCATGTTTAGTTCGAATTCAGGTCAATAAGATGTGAAAAGTATTTGGATATCAAAAAATTCGCCGAAAAAGCACGATCATAATATTCATCATTTTTTTTCTACGTTTATATATAAAACTAGTTTTTCAAAATTGGCGCTGAATTTGCGTGGTGATGGCTAATAAAATACGCATATTCTCTGCGAATAAATTTCAATTTCAATGCTTTGCAGTACATTATTTGACCAACGAGTTAGACGATGAAAGCAACATCTATATTACTTTACTGCCATAAATTATTTATTACAAAAGAGACAAAACCGGGTGGGGAAGGGCGTCTCGCAACCAAACCGGGATGTGGAATTAGTTAGTATCGGTTAATTACTGAATCCAAAACCGGTTCTAAACACTCAATTTCAGCGGCCCGACGGTCTTGGAGTTCGAACGCGGTCACATTCAACCATTTGCCAATTTGCGAGTCTCTCCCGATATGTATGACCTTGTGTCCCCAATAATTTTCAAATATATTATTTATAGTTATTACGTGGGAAGGGCGTACATTTCTCTTTCTCCTACGTCTGGAAAACAAGTGTGTAACCAAAACAAGTAAACGACAAGTATTAAATATACATGCTAAATGAAAGTGAATTATCATGCGATTCCTGTAGTTTACTTGCATATTTGATTTGATCCTTGCTTTTTGGAAACCTAAATTTTAATCTCCAAGTCAAACCTCCGTCAATCGAATGTAAAATAAGAATGAGAATGTCCCTATAGTTTGCTTGCATATTTGCTTTAATCCCTGCTTTTTAGAAACCTAAATTTCAATCTCCAAGTCGAACCTTCATTAATCAAATCCAACATAAGAATAATAATGTCATTGGCATGTTATTTATCTCATATCGTCTAAGAATCAAAATTAATAGTCGCTTATAAACACATTTCTCTTTCAAACCGTTAATACTAGTGGCAGAGCCAGGAATATGGCTAAGCAGGGGCCGGATCTGTTTAGCCAGATTTCTCGCTCTGCAATGTGTACGAAAAGAAAGTATACAAAATAAAAAATTATATTATATTATATTAAATATTTGAATACATGTAGTAATTATGCAACTATTTTGCACATTCAAACTAACAGATGATAGTTGTTTTCAACGAGTCGTCATAGTTTGAAAGCGTTGCAAAATAACCTCATTAAAAAACAATTCTAATATGCTATAACAAATACACCTTGTAATTTTATTTATAGTGGATTGAAAGATAAATTATAAAAATAGATTTTATATTAATAAATTTAATAGTTTTGCCTAACAAAAAAATTATAACAATAGCAACATCTTTTCGTACTATAATATATTTAATGTACTACATGCATGTTCTTCTAAACAAACATGATTTTTTCTTTATATCAGTAACAAACATGCATTAAAACAAATTAAGATGGGAGTTGACGAGCAATGAAATTTGTCTTTAGCTTATGGGTAGTTTAATGTGTTTTAAGCGGATTTGAATTATAATCACCAAAGGATACAAGCATGTGAAAAGATTAAAACGATAGAGGCACAGATGGTCATAACAGTACAACCAGTCACAAACACAATCACACAGCAACAAAATTCAGAATTGGTACAGACACGTCAGACCTACGTGCTCGTCACTGTGACACTGTGGTTTAAAAATTAAAAAAAAAAAGGAACTTAATCACTGTGACACTGTGCATCATCTTCATTTTCTAGCTCTAGCCTCCAAGCTCCATTAATGGTGGCCCTCCCTCCTATCTACCAGAAGGTGTCGCCTCAGTGGCGGAGCCCCGCTGGAGGGGGGCTCCCATGGCCCTCCTCTAACGGGCATCCCCTGACCCCTAAGTGGCTCCGCCACTGGTTCCATTTATGTTGAGTTCTTTTGCTGGTGGAGGGAGTTGGTCGCGTTGGTTCCATTTATGTTCAGTTCTTTTGGGAGTGGTTTTACTTGCTCCATGTTGCTTCTTTCCTGCCAAATCAAACGTTTGGAATCAACATTCCTTAGCTCTTTTAGAAATTTAATTGAACAGCAAAAATTGAACATTATAGAAACCCACCAATAATTTTTCATCATTAGTGTTACCAGATCCCTATTGTTTAGGATTAGATTTGTTAAAAATAATACTGAAAATTCTTACCTAGCATGCACCAAACTAATTAATAATTAATATTTGTATAAGTGGACAAGGTCATGTAGTAATATATTAGTTTTGTATTAGAACATGTCAATTATTATTTGGCTTGGTACATGTATGAGGACATGCACCAAGTCTAGACAAAAAATTTTCAATATTCCCAGGTTGCTTACGATTAAAATGGACTAGAAGTCTTCTATTATACTATCGTAAGTACTCTTAGTTTACTTTTATTAAAAAAAAGTAAACAAAACAAAATTATTATTTCGAATGTTTTTTAAAAAATATGTAGGAGCCAATTTCATTTCCATAACTTTATAATCACAAATGTCAAAGATCATAATCATTTTTTTTCATTTACTTCAGTTTTTTATTATTTAATATCTTATATCTTATCTTCTGTTTGTAAAATATACTCTTGCTCAAACAAACAAATAAATATTTAATCAAGCTCCTATATTCTGTATCTTATTCACAGCATATATTCCTCTATAAAGTAAACTGTTGGAATGTTTAATTAATAGACTCATACCCATTTTTGGATCTCGTCCCATACCCATTTCTGTCCGGAGAAAAATTTCCTGCAATTATTGGGCTGCAGCAACTCCTGTTAATATCCATCAATTGCCAAGAAAATAGACATCCCAAAATTGTTGGCTTCCTATTCATGGCCCACTTTGGTACATTGACTAAGAAAATAAAAACACGTCAATACTATACAGATGCATGTCAAAAAAAAGGTTAAATTACTTATTTATTTACTTTTTTCATTGACATAATGGAGAAATGGGCCATGTATAAGGCAGACATATATTTACCACAGACATGAAGAGTACTCAACAAAGTGAGTCAATGAATAATGTATTAAAGAATTATTTGAAGGCAAAACATAATTTAACGTATTTTTTTAAGAATTATAATTCATTGTTGGTTGATAGAAAGTATCAAGAGATACTAGCAGAATTTAAAATGAGACAAACTACTTTGATTTTAAAGGTTGATGTAGAGATGTTAAGAGATGCTATAGAGATATATATCATGTAGATTTAAAATGTTTCAAGATGAATATATAAAGTCCTTGGATTATGTAGTTCACAAAGGTGACAAGTCAAATGTTATTGAGGAGTATAAAGTTAGTTATGACAGTCAATATGGTGAATATTTGGTGAAATTTAATGTATATACAGGTGAAGTGCAATGCAGTTACATGAAATTTATGTTTGTTGGATTTTTGTGTGCTCATGCTTCAAAAATCCTTGATAAAAAAATATCAAGAAAATTCCATTGCAATATATTTTAAAGAGGGGGATCAAAAATGCAAAGGAGGGATCCACTAAAGAAGCTCATATCATTGATATCACAAGCACTTCGAAGGAATCAATTAGAAAACATTACTCTTATTTATGCCATAATTTTCGTGAAATATCTACACTTGTTTTGGAGAATGAAGATATGTATAACTACACTTGCAAAAGTTTTCAAAGTTTGCTGCAAGATTTACAGAAGATGAAAAAAGAAAATGCTTCAAATAATTTGAGTGCTGAAGAAAATTTACATTGTGTATCAACAAATGAAGTAACTCATTTTAATGATGGACCTATTTTTTGAGGATTGAAATAAAAGAAGTTGTTCAACAACTCAAAAGAAGACTATATGTTTCAGAAAAATAAAAAATCTCAAGTTCGAAAACATGTACAAATTTATTAAATCAGATAGTAGCTATATGTTTCACAAAAATATTAAATCTCTTTTATCTTAATTTACTATTAAACCATTTTTTGTAGGTTGTATTAGTTTTTACAAATGAAAGATTGGAAGTCAAAAGTTCTAAAATACAAAAACTAAATGGTCAAAAAGTAATTGAATATGCTCTCATCATTGAATCATTAGCCATGATCGAAAGTGTTTCGTATTATAATATATTCTTTAGCACTGATCATAAATCATTTATTGAATTAATTTAGGTTCTTTTTACTTTAATGATACTTACTAAATTCATTATTATTATTTTTTGGTTCAAGTCTAAATTTGGTTTATTATTTTGTAGGATGCTAACTGTGGTCAATATGGACATGAAGCAGAGAAGAATATATTTAGGTTTAATCTTTTTTATATCAAAACTTTGAGTTGGATCTTACCATTTTTAATTTATGGTGCGATATACTTTTACAAAATGCAATTTGTAGTTTCTGAAATAAGTTTCATATTACAAAATATTAATTTGATACTTTTTTTGGGTTAAATTAAAAATTTTTAATTATGGACATTTTCACTGCAAAGTATAATTTATATTTTTTGGCATTTATAATAATCAATTTTCCTATTTAGTATTCGGCTCTTTTTTTTAACACTAACGAAGCCAATTGAAGGTTAACGGAGTGAAGTCATGGCCAGGGAAAAAATAAACTTAACCTTAAGTTAATTGTGCTACATGGCACAAGGCTAGTAGTGGTGGCAATAGGAACTGCCGCAACCAAGAGGTTGCAGCAAAACACTTGGTGCATGTACGAGTAGGCCAAGAAAAATAGTTATTTAAATAATTAGTTCATTCATTAATTAATCAAAACTTATTATTTAAATAATTGGTTTACTC
>CAODLS010187239.1:0-13652 GCA_948243855.1 Flueggea neowawraea | reverse complement strand
CATTCAGGTATAACAAATTACAGCCATTAAGCAATAGCAACATCATAACCACCTCATATTGTTCAATCTCCTTCTCCCATTCACGATGCGTCTTTAAGTGCTTTGAGCTTCCCCACTGGATCGCAACCTTGAAATTTATAGTCTGTTCTATAACCTTGGCTTGCTACAAAATGGAATAAAAATCAATCAAAACCATATCTATATTCTATGCTCTAATCCTTGTATAGGACATCAAGTGAAGAATTGAAACGTCAAGATCAAACATGATCTATGTAAGAAGAAAAATATGGGTAAGAAACAAGAAAAAGAAATAAAAAGAAAGAATTACTGCCATCACCTGATGGACCAAAGCAACAGTAGGAGCAAGAAATATGCACACCCTCCTCTGAGGTGTCCTAATCAAGTGTCTTTATTCATAAATAAGCAGTACGGCCATGTGGGTTTTGCCGCAACCCGTCTCCAAATAGACAATAATGTTCTTCTCCAATGCTTTCTTGCATAAATCCAATTGATATCTGAAAACTAACCAAAATCTACAGAAAGTTCCGAACTTTTCCTATCCACACACACAGAAGTTAAATAAAAAATACATAATTCGGCCTAGGCAATTATGGCAGATTGACTTTATAGCTTCATATTAACAAAGCAGTCAACTTTCAGTGAAGAAATTCAATTCTTACGAATTGGGGATAGAGGTTTCATTCAATAGAATTCTAAGCACAAGGAGTTGGGGAAAAAAGAATATGTGAAATGTAGATAATGACGTACTTGCTAGCATCCATTTAATTTTCTCCATTTTTTGATCCATTTTGATAATTTGGTACTTATCTATCTATTCCACTCAATCTCATTCTATTTCCTCGTAAATATTTCCACAGCCCAATCTTAATCAAAATGTTCTTATATCTTATCTTAATTTCTAGTATTATCTATTTCTGTAGTATTAATTTGGTTCTTAATAAATAAATGACTCACAAGTATTTATGAATAAAAAAGGATAAAAATGTCTAAAAAAATTTTCTCCACATCTTTACATTTATGAAATGTTATGATTATGACTGCTAACTAATGATAATTGTAATTAACAGTGATTAAATCTCTTAACACTCCTTTACCCTTTATACTTTCAAAAAATACTTCTACAATTCTAAAAAAACTCTACAACTGTACACGTAGCAGTTTTTGAAATATAACGGCAATTAAATCCTTTTTAGCAATATGATTTGTATATTAATTCAAATCATGCCTTAATGAATGCCGTAACGAATTGGTTGTGTAAAATCCATTACTTATTTGAATCCGTATCAAATTGACAAAGCCGTATTCATTACTTATTTGACTATGAATTGTGCAGAAATAAACACACCTAAAAGGACACTCCGAAAACCACTGATATCTTTATAATCCTAAGAAGATTTGGAGACGAAGATATGAATTCTTATCACGCCACAATTTTTTTGTATTGATATATTTTTTCACTTAATTTTTAATGGTGAATAATTGCCAAATATTTATAGAATAAATGACTTAGAAGTATTTATAAATAAAAAAAAAAGAATAAAAATGTTCAAAAATATTTTTTCTACATCTGTATATTTGTATGTGTTATAATATATCATCTTTAATAAACAACAGAGCTTGAATTGAAAGTTCTGATTCTGAGATTGAAGAGTATATTAAAAAAAGAATAAATGAATTTTTAATTCTAAAATTATACCAAACTTAATTTTGTGAAATTCAATTAAATTACATATTTTATACTATAACATATCAAATAAGATAATTTATTTATAAATAAATTTTGTATTTCTAATTGATTTATTTCAAATATAGTGTTATTTTTTGTATGAATTTGTAGTGTTCATAAATAGAATAAGGGCATAATATTAACTGCCCATTCAATGGGAGACATCAAAATTTGATCTGCTTAATTCATTTGAAGCACACCAAACAGTGAAGTTCACTGGCAAAGTGGACCACACCTTCTTAAAAGAATTTTTTTATGTTGTTATTTTTTTGTTTTGTCTTTTTTTTCTTTTCATCACCATGCAACTTGTCTTTCTTTGTGTATTTCTTCTTTGTTTTTTTCTTTTCATTATACATAATTTATTTTTATTTAGTTAATTCAAATTTCTTCTCATTGATAATTATATTATTTTAATTTAAATATTTATCTGAATTATTAATTTACTTTATTTTATTTTTAAAAATGATTACTTTTAAAAAAATAATTAAATAATTTTCATGATAGATATATTTTAAATATTATTTTTAACTTAAATATTAATTTATAAAATATTTATGTTAAATAAATATATTAATTATGATTTATATGTTATAAATAATTAAATAATATAATGAAAAAAATTAATAAATTATGAATGTCACATATGTATTAATTTGTTGAAAAGGTTAATGGGTAGATATGTTAACTGTGATTTTCGACCAAAAAAAAGAGATGTTAACTGTGAGATGCCTAACTCTGAAACAACGATGTGGGTGGGCAACAGAGTAGGGGGTTCAATCAGCGTCATGGACGTCATTGTCGAGGCTTGAATTGGCATTTCAACCAACTGCCCGTGGCTGGACCCTACCACGAGATCTACGCCACATGATCGGACCTCTTGGTGACCCAAATTATTAGATAAGGTGGTCACAGCTAAAGGCCAATGTGTCATCTCTGTGTTTTACAGGTGTATATACTAACAAGAAGTTCGTTAATGATGCAGGACAAGAGATTATATACCTCATAAGAGCGGTCGAGCAGAATAAGATACGCTGATCTCAGTTTGTGATGCAAGTTTGAGACTTAAGAGCGGCGTGAGTCCGCATTTATCTTGTTGTCACTCGGGCTCGTGTTGCATAGAATTGAGTTGTTCAAGCCCGATTCGCTTATATTAGGTGAGGTACTACGGTAACTACACTTGTACACGAGTCCAAATCCGCTGTCGGATGTCATCTATGACTCACAAGAATATTCCATAGCGAAAAAGATACTTTTCTATTTAAGTCTACATGGTAACACCCAATAAAAATACATCATCTATTTATCGTCCCACCTCTCTTTTTGTCAACAAAAAAAAAGAGTATTCTTCTGATGTCTTTCAAATTGCTCATGTTCCATCACTCGACGCCGAACAAAATTCCAAAGGACAAAGAGACACGGGGAAGGAAGGGGGCTTTGTTGTTGCAACCCACTTGCAATTTTACAAAAATGTGACAATAGGACAGACTCCTATTAAGTTAGTACTTGCGACCCATAACAACCTGTCACACTTTGCTAGTGTGTAATTTTCCTGAACCAAATTGGCAAATTAACATCAGTACTAAATGTTTCGTAGGTCTAAGTGGATAAAGTCTTAGATCTTTTTAGTGGTCATCTGAAGTCAAATACTTATGGAACTTTTGTTGTTGTATATAGAGCGTAAAGGTGTTGGGAGGGTCGCCTCTTTAGAGGCCTCTATAATATCCGATAGGAAGAATTATGACACTCATTCTGACATCCTTTTTAAAGAAAATTAGTTTTAGTATTTTTGTTATAAAATTATTTTTTCTTTATGTATTATTTGTTAGTATTGAAAAGGTTGAAATTATAAAGTTATTCTAACTTTTTGTAAGATTTTTTGTTGAGAAAATTGAGACATTAAAAAAATCATTTGAATTCACTTTAATTTTATTTTTATAGGATTAAAAGTAATTCAAGATATTTGTTATTTATTATTTATTTATTTTGTCCGTATTACGAATTTGAGGCAACAACATAAAAAAATAATAAGACAAAAAAATACAATTGTCAATTCATCTTAATATTTTTTTGAATCCATTTCAATTTTATCTTGAATATTTTATATATTGTACGAAAATTATTTGTTAGAAAAAAAAGTTTGTCCATGACGAATTGAGTCAATTCAGTTCATTCAATCAGTATAAAGACCATAATAATGGGTTGAACTCAGTTAGATGAACTTTAATTGAGTGAGTGAGAGATGGACTGATTGAGTACTCATGTGTGCAAGTAGTTCACTTAGTATCATAACACTTATGAATGTCAAGATGTGAAGAATTTTTTTTTAAATATTTTATTTATCTCCTCAATTCAAAATTACTGTAATTATTATATAATTAAAAAAATATTTTTAAATGTATTTAAAATTATTTAAATAAGTATTTATTCAGATAAGTATTCATCTCTATTTGTGTTTAACAATATCTGAAGAAAAAATATTTATCTCTATTAGTATAACTAATTAATATTTTAGACATTGAATTTAAAATTGTTCAGATAAGTATTTATTCAGATAAATATTTATCTCTATTCGTGATATCTGACACTAAAAATATTTATCTCTATCAGCATAACTAATTTGTTCTTTTATCAATAAATTTAAATTAAATAATTATAATTAAGATAAACTATTATCGAAATATTGTTATTTTATAGTATATCTCTTTATAATGGATATCCATAATAGTAAAAATTGTGCCTACATATAATGTAAGTATATTTGACTAATAAAAAAGTTAAGTGTTGAGTTGAATGACATTTTCTTGACCAAGAGTTGAAGTCCCTTGAGTGTTTTGGTTAGGCAAAACATGTTGGAGATGATTCGGTGAAGTTGGAGGCATTTTAGGACGTCACTGGGCAGACACAGACATGCTCGAACCATGTCTTGAAGTGTCGAGCCGTGGAGACGCTCGTGTCATGCACTGGAACGAAGATGGACGAAATCTGGCAGGACATGGCCTAGCCCACGGCCGTGTCCTTGCCCGTGTAACTCCATGCTCTTGTCGCATAATCACACTGACATGGGATTTGTCCGTGTAATTCAAGCCACGATCGTGTCTTTCTCATACATGCATGTGTCTTTATTCTGGAGGTCACTTTGATGAGAATTAGGGTTTGAGTTGGTTATTTTGCCTAGTAAACATTGTACATATATAAATAGGTGGCTTGATAAACTCTTGTAACATTTTGGCTGACTTTCATTGTGAATAATAGAATTGCTCTCTCTCTACCCGTGAACGTAAATCACATTGATCGAATCACGTAACTCTTGTGTTGTTCTTGTGTGTGATTGTTCTCTTTCCATTATTTCGTATCATTTTATTTTTATTTGCCTAACATTAACCATATTCGATTATATTTTTATTACATAATTTCATTTTTTCCTTGTATTAAGCTATGAAATTAGACTTCTAAAATTTAAAAATATATATTTATATTAACAAATAATTTAATTATAAATAAAAAATCTCAATAACATACAAATACTTACACATAAGGCTAGGCTAGTTTCTATAAATAGATATGTTTAAATTCTAATAGTAGGTTTACACACTTTATTGGTCACTACACATTACATCAACTCTCTTTAAAGAGAGAAGGAAACTGACCCCACTCCACAAAGGACAAGAAGAAGATTTTTTTCTTCTTCATCTTATTTCGACTGATATTACAATGAGAATTCTTAAAAATTATTATCACTAAAAATTTAAATTACTTAATTTTAGTCTCAGTTATTTAATTTAAGGGGATAATTAATTAATTGTAACTCTAAAAGTTACTTAATTTTAGATGTCGTTACTTAATTTAGTCGCCGATTACTTAATTTTGATCGGTTATTTAATTTTGTGATAAATTAAGTAACCATAACTATTACTTAACTATTGCTGAAATTACTTAATTTAAATCTCAATTATTTAATTTACTAAAAAAAATATCATTAAAAACTCTTTTAAAGAATTTTCATTGTAGTACCACCTACCTATTTCATTTCTATTTGAATGGAGACCGTCGTGTGTTTATCAAAATTAGTGCTCGAACCATTTTATTTTGATTTGTTCAATTACATGTTATTGTATGGATATACCTACAGTTCAGCATCTCAACCTTGTCTTGATTCCTAGGTCAACTTGACAAAATTATTGATTTTTTTCGTTAACATAGATGTATTATTTAAAATTAGTATGATTACGAGACTAATTCTTTATGAACCTGACTATATATAAGGCACATGATCTTTAATATATTGGTGTATTCTCGAAAGATCAATCCTTAAACTTTAGCCGAAGTAGTAACCATTAATATCTTATACAAAATCGGTTCACCTGAATTTCTTAGTAATTTGATTTACTTTATCATTATCTCGATTTTATGAGCACAATTACATGGTACAGGATATTTGGAGTTAATTATGCCAAGTGCCACAAATGAAATATTGAATTTGATAAATAGCAAAACACAATTTTAATTTCAACAAATAAAAATACGTTCAAACTTATTTTAAAAAATGTTAGATGAAGATTTTTGGATATATTTGGATGCATTGGAAAAATATTTAGATGAAGACTTTTGGAAACTTTATAAATCTGGTATTTTTTAGAAAAATTTAAAGCATATTTCTATTCATTAAAATCTGTTTGGACTGACCTAAAAATTAATTTTTGTATTTTATTTCAGTATAATTATGTAATTTTTCTGATATTTTGGTACGAGTTATCCGAGCAATTGTAAAGATTGGAGTTTGAATTGTTCACAAAATCCTAGCCCTCTTTGTCACCTACTTTTTTTTTTCTTCTCTTTCACATGTGAGCAAAGTGTTGAACAATGTATTTGTTAGAAAATGTAGTTAAAGCTAAATTCTTAACCTTATTTATTGACTTAACCTTTAAATGAATTGTTTCCTAATATGCTATTAGAGCAGTTTTTGGCCAAACACGAGTTCAAATCTTATTCTCATCAGTTATTAACTAATTAAAGATGAATTAATTAAGCATAAGGAAAAGAAGGCTTATGTAAGTTTCAAACGCGATCGGTCTTTACTTGAGGAGACAAGGAATGTAGTTAAAACCAAATTCTGAACTTCATCTATCAGTTTAAACCTTTAAGTGGATTGGCTCCTGATACTAATGTGAAGGCCTTGGATTGCATGAAGGTTTGAACTTTTAATCCAAACTATTGTTCAAACAACTCATATCAAAATAATCCCACATCATAACTGATAAAAAAATGTTTGTTTGGAGTATATTTATTTCGTATAAAGTGAATCTGTTCTTAAAAAGATATATGTTCTCTCTAATTTTCACTTACAATCTAATTTTACTAAAACTACCTCAAACAAACACAATATCACAAAGTAAGGCTTACCTAGAAGAATTCCGGCCTATAAGACTAGTTGCTGCTTCGTGTTTGATTTTTGAAATTATATATGGACGTTTGCTATTGTTTATTATGCTGCAAAATACTATGTGCTTGATAATCAAGTTCAAAATGGTCAATGCAAAATAAAATCTACTGAAATAAAAATATTAAAAGTTTCGCAAAAATAAAACAAATATATTTATTTATAGTCATATAATCTTACAAAGATTGAAACTTAGATTTCCTTTACTTCTAAGGTTATTTCCAAACCACAACTCTGTTTTCAACTCTAAAAAAAAATATTCTCAAAATATTCTTTCTAAATTCATTTTCTATCATTATTTTTTCGTAAGCTAAATATAAATTTAATTCTTTTTTATTATTTATTAAATAAAATTAATCGTAAAATTTATTTTTAATTAAAATTTAATAATAAAAAATAAACAGACAACCATTACGTGGAATATAAAAGAAGAACCAAAGAAAAACAAAAAAAAAAGATTATGGGTTGACATTTTATTTTATTTGTTAAACAATATAAATTTCATTATTAAACAATTTCTATCTTAATTATGCTACGCATTTTGATGTTGTAGTCTCTTTGTTTTTTTTTGTTAAATTAGTTTAGACTTAATATTATAGTATTAATCTACTATTTTTTATTTTGTAGTACAATCTTTGCATTTATTTTTTAATATATTGTATTTTTATAAATTAATTAATATTATATTTAAATTATAAATTTTACAATAATGTATTTATACATTGAAAAGTGAATACCATAAAATAAAAATATATGAAATACAAATGCTAAAATTGAATAAATACATGCAAGATTGATTAAAAAAAAAGAGTTACTACAGTACACCTCCAAATTTGGAGGTGAACTATAGCAATATTCAAATATAGAGGGAGAAATAGGGGTGAGTTGGAGTGGATTTGCCTCAAAAAATAGAGTTTTCCTCTATTGTTGGATTAAAAATAGAACTGCGAACATAAATATTTGCTGGATAAAAGTCTACTGATTTATTAACGGGAGATGTGTTTAAATACAACAAAAAGCAACTGATACATCAAAAAAATCAGCAACCAAGTAGAGCATGATCACATGATTAACAAACTCCTAACAATCAGCAAGTAACAACTGGAATAGAAAAGAAATGGTCAAAGAAAGAAAATATAGCAGAAAAATACGTAAACGTTCAGAAAATCCAACAAGAACATTTGAATAACTCTTGTTGCAGTACCTAAGCCAATCTTTCAACACTCCTCCTTGGCTTTGTTGCTGCAATTTTCAAGCTTTCTTCTGAAAAATTTAAAATTGCTTCTTGGTAAATCGTTTGTAAATACGTTTGCCAACTCAAGATCCTTCAAATCTAACAGGTCCTTCTTTTTGCAAATCTCTTTTTACAATGATACTGCCTTTAAGTCTATTAATTGAGTCATTTGCATTCAACTTGGGTGTAAGAACCATTTCAGACCTATAGCATTTTTGCCTTCAGCCCCTCTCTAGACAAATCTGATTTTTTTTTCAATCAAACTCAACTTCTCCTTCATAGCACCCATCCATTCTGGATCTTTTTCTGTTTCATAGAAATTTGCTTGCTCATGTATAGCAACACTGCACCTCTGGTAGATTTTAGAAAGTGATCTTGTACCTTTAATAGGAACTTCATTTTGCTGCAGAGCATTGAATTGGTGTTCAGTGTTAGGTTCTTCACAAACTTCAGACTTGATTTTTGCTACAGAAAATATTGTTTGCTCCTCCTTCAAATGATCCAAAACAAAAATGTTTCCATGCATCTTTACTTTGAATCATTGCCTTTTGCGTCTTTTATTAGACATTGATTTGTCTCAAAGAAAACTTTGAAACCTTTCTGAATCAACTGGCCAACAAGCCATTTGTACATCTGTTGAACAAATCTTCACTTTTGAATTACTGCAATGTATTTTCCATTACCAATCTTCATTTTTTATGTCACTGAAGTGTCTAGCTCCTTGAACAAATCACGATCAAACGTCATGTGATTTGTACATTCGTTGTCAACAAGCCATTTGTCACATTTAGCAAAACAAGAGGCCACAAAGAGTAGCTCATCCTCTTCCTGATCAGCAACCTGAGCAACATTTTTCTGTTGAAGATCCAATTGTGTCACAGTCTTTTGCTGAGTATTTCTCTTACAAATTCTTTGATGATGCCCCATCTTTTGACACTTTTCACATTGGTGGTCTGGTTTTCTCTAGCATTTTGAAGGTGGATGACTCTTCCTTCCACAATGTTTGTAAGGAGGAAAATTAGGTTTTTCTCCCTTCTCATTCTTGTCATTCTCCTTTTCTTGTCTTCCTTGGTTTGACTGAACCTTTGCTGATAATGCACCCTCAATAGATCCTTCAAACCTCATAAGCCTTCTATGTTCTTCTGTCTACAAGGTATTCAACAACTCTGTCAAGCTAACTTTTGACAGATCTTTAGAATTTTCCAGCGAAGAGATGGTTGCTTCAAAATGTTCATGAATAGTTACAAGAATTTTTTGAACTAATCTAGAATCAGGAAATTCAGAGCCAAGTAATCTTACTTTGTTGGCTATGCTAAGCAATATATCAGCATACTCCTTGACAATTTCTGAATCCTTCATCTTTTGAATCTCAAATTCTCTGATCAAGTTCAAAATTTTCATTCCCTTGATCCTCTCATCTCCTTCAAACTCTTTCTTCAAGAAATTTCAGACCTTAAAAGCCGTTTTCATTGTCATAATCCTGCCAAAGATTTCAGATGAGACAACAACAAATAGAATAGCTCTTGCCTTAGACTTCTTTGACTTCTTCTCCTTGCGATTCTTCATTTGTGCCATTGTTGGATTTGTTGGCAATGGAAGTACTTCATAGTCCTCTTCAACAACCTACCAAAGATCATTTGCCTCCAAATGAGCTTCCATCCTAACTGCCCAAACATGGTAATTTTCACTATTAAAGATATGTGGTGCCAAAGCAGTAAATGAAGTTTCTGATAAATCCATTTGAGAAGAAAGAAAGGTTTGTAAGAAAAAAATGTTTCTCAGTCACAGGTCCTTTAAGAAGAGGGCTCTGATATCAATTTTTAGGATTAAAAACAAAACTGAGAATAAAAATATTTGCTGGAGAAAAATCTACTGATTTATTAACTAGAGATGTGTTTAAATACAACAAAAAGCAGCTGATACATCAGAAAAATCAACAACTAAGTTGAGCATGATCACATGATTAACAAACTCCTAACAATCAGCCACTAACAAATGGAACAGAAAAGAAATGGTCAAAGAAGAAAATATAGCAGAAAAATACGTAAAAGTTCAGAAAATTCAGCAAGAACATTTGAATAAGTCTTGTTGCAATAGGTAAGTCAATCTTTCAACATCTATTTTTAGAGGTGGGTTGGAGATGCTCTAAGAAGGCTAAAAACATAGCAAGCCTAATTGAAATAAATATCGACAGGGAATACAATATTTCTTATTTTTTTTGTAAAGATTCAATTATATGTATTATGCAATCTTAGCACCGAAACAATCCAAGTGCTAGAGAGAGAGAGAGAGAGAGTAATTCACTCAAGTAGTGATGGATACAAATTTGGGAATGGGGTTGGCGTTCACGAAAACCTTGGTTAATTACTTTTTAACTTAGATTATAGAAATAATTAACAGTTTATAACCTTAACTTACAAGGTTTTCGTGGTCGAGACTTTGCAGTACTGTAAGTGAAGAGGGAGAAGAAAGAATCTCCATTGTTATTTAGCGAATGTCTTGGCCAACGCAAAAGTATAATGCATACAACTCCATTGCCATATGCATACAAAATTCCAACCAGTACATTATCATCCTTTTCTCCTCTCTTCCACTCACTCATTCCCACAACTTCCACCTCACAATTTCTCTTTAAAACCCCCACTCTACCCTCTACAATCCTCCCAAACCCAACCCTTCATTTCTGTGCCCATCCATGGCTTCCCGAAAAACCCTAGCCTTATTCTTCATCCTCTCTCTCCTTCTCTTCGCAATGGTCACTAGCGCATGCGACATTTGCCATCCTAAGCCAAAACCTGAAAAATGTCCTATCGACACGTTGAAGTTGGGGGCTTGTGTTGACCTTCTCGGACTAGTTAACGTTGTTGTGGGAACCCCGCCTACAAGTCCTTGCTGTGCTGTGCTTGCAGGGCTTGCTGACTTGGAAGCTGCATTTTGTCTTTGCACAGTTATTAAAGCTAATGTACTTGGTATTAATATCCAAGTTCCTGTTGCACTTAGCTTGCTTGTCAGTGCTTGTCAGAAAACTGTTCCACCTGGTTTCCAATGTCCTTGAGACTAAGTCAACCTATAATCTTAAGTTTGACTTTGCTTAATTAGCTTAGGTTTGGTTTTAACTGGATTTGGTGTTATTACTATTTATTTTTATGCTATGTGTTAATGTGATGTGGGATTTCCAGGTTAGTGTTGTGTAATTTGTATTTGTGTTGGTCTATAACTAGGCAAGCATTTTTGCCTAGTCTTGTGTGTACTTGTTCATGATTGTAAGGACTCAAATTCTTTTGAGTTAATTGTGTATTTCAAACATTATTTCCAATTCATGAGAAACTCTGTACTTGAAGTAATGATTATAATTAATTAATAGCTTCAACAAATGAATTATTTTTTTGTAGTTAGCTTTAACAAGAGAATTGTATGTGGAGGTTAGCAAATTAAGCTATCGGAAATCCGAATTCATATATATAGTTTTGATTTTTTTTAATGAACTAAAGTAGATTTTTTTTTGAAAGACTGACTCACACAAGCTCGACTCAATTAGGCTAATTCTAAGCACGTGCGGCATCGCCTTCAGACAACCCAACTAGGTTGATCTCCCTGAAGGACGATGAGACAAATGAATTCATTGAAGAGAAAATGGAGTCAATAGGGATGAAACCCCTACATAGTCAAAATACAACAATTGAGTAAACTCAGGTGAAAAATGGCAAAATTCATGATTTCCTAACAGTAGTCCCTAGGATATCATTAAGAGATTAAATACTTAATTAACTTTTGACACACAAGATTGAGAGACAACTCCATATGACTAGTATTCTTTTTTTCTATAAGAAGAATTAAATACTTAATTAACATTTGACAATATTTTTTTAACAGTAACTTTCTACAATATCAACGTTAATAGTGTACACATTCAATTATTGTAGTTAGCACGAAAAAAAGCATACCTAATATACTAGATTGGGTGTAAATGGAGGACAGGGCGACAACAGGAATGCTGAATGTGGGAATGGGATCATTACTCGGTGGCACCTAATTGAATTATTATTTTTTGACTGCAAAACGCGAGTCGAGGGCGATCAGTAGGTAGTTTACCCCTATTAGGCGCGACTATGCAGACGAATTAATCTCTCCGCTACGGAATGTTCCTAGAGTCATAGCTGACACTGATAGCGGACTTTGACCCGTGCACTAGTGTAGTCACAGTAGCACCTCATCAAGGATAAGTGACAGAGGTCTAATCAACTCAACATTGTGAGAATGTGCCCGAACGGATTCAAACTCATAACCTCACACTGAGAACAACGTATCCTCACCAACTCGGCTACCCCTCGAGGGTACCTAATTGAATTATTGATATGGAATTGTAAATCTAAATAATTCTAAGCACCTCTACACCATACAATTCAGATATTTACCTCTGCCTCTTCCTCGGTGGCCACAAGAAAGTGCATACTAAATTCTGATGTATGAAACATTTTTGTCGTGGTTTGGATTGAACCGCTGGTTATTGAAGGGTTAGAATCAAGTTTTTACGTAGGTGAAACTCACCAAACAAGAATCTACAGGAGTATGCCACTCTCTTTTTGAATACATAGATGAATTCACAATCGTCAGAAAGTTCAAGTTGTCATTCTTAAGGATCGATAGTTTTTAAGTTCTAATTTGCTTAATTGCGCTCATTACAATTTGATGTCATAATACGATTTGATGTCATTCTTAATTGCACGCTAAACAAAAAAATATCTACCTCAATTTCGAATGTTGAATGACACGTTAGCAGCTTAACGAAAAATCTTAAAGGCAGCTAAGCGATAAAAAATTCATTGTAAAATCAAAGGCTAATGTTTATTTCAAATAACTTCTGAAGTTGGTCATAAATTGTAAAAGTTTGACTAACCTTCACATTTTTTTTTTCAAAGGAAATCTTTTCTTATTAAATAAACCGAACCGCTCTAACAATCGAGTCCAAATCCATAACCGTGAAAAGTGGAGTTAATTATCTTAGACTATTTAAAAATTTAGATTTATAATAATAATATTTATAGTTTTAAAATTATAAGAATAAAATTTTTCAGTTTTAATTTGTAAGAATATCACTACCAAAAGTTCAACTTTAAAAATGTCACATTTATAACACAATGGAGACCGCTGAAGACTTCCAGTAGAGATCTCTGGAGACCTCCAATAAAGCTTTCAGAAGACCCCTGAAGACCTCTAAAAATCAGTAGAGACTC
>CAODLS010187137.1:0-14361 GCA_948243855.1 Flueggea neowawraea | reverse complement strand
TAATAATTATTGGGTTAATTAATAATCGGGATTATGTGATTATTAATAACCAACGTTTTGCTATGAAAAATCTAAAGTAT
The DNA here is from genome assembly GCA_948243855.1 of Flueggea neowawraea. Taxonomy (NCBI): domain Eukaryota; kingdom Viridiplantae; phylum Streptophyta; class Magnoliopsida; order Malpighiales; family Phyllanthaceae; genus Flueggea; species Flueggea neowawraea. Next base: position 14,281 of record CAODLS010187137.1, on the reverse strand, counting down.
ATATTGGTATATATATACAAGAGTATTTTGTAAATAATAGAATAAAGAAAAAATGATGCATGATTGGCTATGCAATACTATGTATGTATCATACAGAATATGGGGACACCCGATTTCAGGGTACGTAGCATTTGGTATACCAATGCTTTGTCAATGCCCTAATTATCGGGGCAATGGAATGACCGTGCATCCGACCAGATACACGCTTTTATTAAGCAGTTAGGTGGCGGAGTCCACACTGCTATATGGATATTGTTACTGGTCTCGTACTATGAATCCTTAAATATATGTATATATTGCCTGAATGCATGTTGTATAATATGGATACAAACGTTTTGTAAAACTAATTTCAGAAAGTATATTATGTATGTAGGGTTTATATTATATGGTATCTATGTATGTGTGCGATATTTTTAAAGAGTTTTCAAAATAGTCTTTGTGAGGCACGTATGAGGCGGTTTGACGTATTGTTTCCTCACTAGAGATTCTTACCTTTTTTTCTTCTGTTGTCTATTGTTAACCTTTTTTACAGGTGACATTTTGGACGTTCAGCATCTGATCCGTACCTCGATCCTAGTGAGACACTTCTTCATTATAGTAAGTGTCCCTCGTTCGGACTCTATTTTGTTCTGTCATAGAGCTCTACATCGGACTACTGTTGGGATATTAGGCTGCACTTTTGTATTTTGGGATTAACTCTGATGATTTTATATTTTTATTAATATTTTTGTTATATTGTATATATATATCGATATTTATATATATATATATATATATTTCTTTCATTTATAAATGTTTTAAATAAATATCTGAATAAGTCGGGTAGAATGTCTGTACACAGAGGCTTGTACGGGATGGATCGGGTTTCTACAGACGGTCCACCTCGTACGCCGGTCACAGACTCCACTATGGGTCATGACAATAATTGTGGTCATTAACATGAAGCATATATAGCTATGTTACTGTATATATATCTGAAGACAATCACCTAAATAATGAGAAATAAAAGTAAAAAAAAAAATAGAACAGCTGCCATGTGGAATAAGCTCTGATATTTGAGAGTAATTTGGGTATGGCCTAATGCATCCAAAACTTTATTTTTATCTTCAGCCTGTACGAGAGCTTTCAACTCTGCATGCATTCTCTTTTGTACTTCTATCTCCACAAGCTTCTGAGCTGCTTCAGCTGCCTCACTCGCCATTCTACACTTTGTTCTCTCCTTTTCCAGCAACTGCATTGCGGTGTCCTCGGCTAGAATGGTCTCCTGTAACTTTCTCTCCTCTTTCTTTTTCCATTGTTCGAGTTCCATTGCCTGTAATCAAATCCATGCCGATGTCAGAACTTTGTGCAAGACTGTGAATGAAAGTGTTATAAATTCACTTCTTGATTCATCAATTTTCGCCGCAGCTATTCCTGAATTCCACTTTTCAATGATATTTGATGCCTATGGTTAACAACAAAAAATACAATGGCCTAAGACCAAAGGGTCTTAAATACCTTTTGTTTTGCTGCAAGCGCTTCTTTGCAAGCTGCGTGGTACATATTCATAGTTTGTTTCAACTCTGCCTCTAGCCTTTTCACCTTCTCTTCAACATTCTCCTGTAAATACAGACCAAAACATATAAAGTGCCAGACAATTTTTGGAGAGACCGGGATTTGAATGTCAATTAAGTTGGAAGTAATTAAAACATCTAAACTTTTAGTTGCAAACAGTCTCTGAATATTTTTCATGTTACTCACACACACACACACACTGTAAATGACATTTTGGACAGTCACTTACGGTATTATGCAAGGATGGTAAGATACTATCTAATCTATTGAATTGCAGTGAAGAGCTAGGGACGGGTGAAGCTCTGAACTTGGAGAGTGGTGGCTCAAATTCTTCACTTTCTGCATCAGAAATCCTTGAAGTGTCAGGAGGTGGACCTAAGTTTGAGCGCCTTGTGTTGTCTCCGGCTGTTCCATATCCTAGATTTTCGTAGAATGCAAAGCTCATGCTATCAGTACTTGGCCTCCCGGGACTAGAGACTGGAACGTCAACATCAGCTGCTGAGAGCTCATCGTACAATTTTTCATATTCTCTGCAAAAGATGCACTCAACTGCTGTTAAATAATTTGCTTAATGAGTGTTCAAGAAAGCAACAAAAGGATTTGTCCGAGTCAAATACTGTGAAAAAAAGCTTTAATCTTAAACAAAACATAAGGTTACAATGTGTTTCCATTTCAAATTCAAGACTGGAAACAATTTGATTGTCATATGCATGCCGTATTTCCAAATCCTGATTCTTACTACATTGATTGAGAGTACAAGAAAAAAAGCAAGCAACATTATAATCTTGGAATATTTGTGGAACACCAGATATGTATGTATTAGCTATTTCAGTCATATTTGCGCAGGAAAAGGCATCAAGTTGTATGGCTTGGCCTTTCATACAAGTAAATATCGTTCAAAGAACATATTCCTTAATTAATAAGAAGTATGAAGTATAAACACGCACAAGGTTGTAGAGATTGATGGAATACTCATGTTGTGTCGTGCAAATGGTGCCGCGGCAACTGTGGGAATGGCAGGAACTGGACGAGTTGCATTTCTCACCGTGTTAAGTTTTCCTCTTGAGATAACATACACAGTGCAGAAATCTGGTGCCCACTTCAACACACTGCCTGGAATGTCTGATGGCTTGAATATTCTGCAGAAAACAATTCCTTGTTCAATTTCATAATTCTTTCTCATGTGCAATTTTTTGTTTGTGATAAAGGCATGATATATGCACATTTTTTATATCCATAAAGTAGCGCAGCTTTGTCCTGAGAATCAAGTAAGGTTTTATGTGAATTTATAAACATACAATAGTAGCATGCAGAATCGCAAAACTAAATCTTCCTACAACCTCAACTTCATTTTCTAAACAAACATTTAGTCATTGAATGTAATAATCGGCAAAAGTAAAGAAAAATGATTACCTGCAAACGCTATTCCTTGATGCAGCACCAAGCAACAAAGCGGTCACTCCGTTTTGGTAAACATATTCAATTAGTGCTTTGGCAACATCAGGATCCTCTAGTATGACGGACTTACATTGCACCTATTTCAAAATGATCCTTTATAATCTAAAACAATTCCTTCCAGTGACTACTAAACATCGGACATATATGACAGAGAAAGCATCAAAAAGCCACTTGTCAGCGCCATAAAAAAAGATCGAAATGGTCTGAGAACTTTAATAAATCAAATATAACAATTAGTGAAAGGTTTTATAATATTTTCAAGTGGGAAATGTTGTTAATTTAATAGGAATATCACAAATCAGAGTGGTATTCTCTCATTTAGCAATGACAAAAATTGAATTAAACCAAACTAAATTCGCTGTTTTAGTGAGAATACCATATTTGTATAAACTTTCTTAACAGAATAAACCATCGAATGACCAATTTCACTTGTTTTTCAAAATTCAGAAATTGCATGCCTCTTGTTGGTTTCAAATGATTATGCACAGATTTCAATACCATTCATTATGCTTGTATATGATCAACAAGATAATAAATCCAAAAATGAGATTACATGAAATGATCTAGATAAACAGGCTTTACATATTACATGCCATAGCGAAGACAGTATATAGAGTTGTGCAACTTGTGTTTATCAAAAAATTACTGATGTTACAAAAACATAACAAATAATAACCTTCAAAAGCATACCTGAATCACATATCGGCTGTAGTAAACCAGCACAAGTATCACTGAGCTCACTGTTAACAATTTTGGGGGGGGGGGAAATGAGCATCAATGTACAGACAGGACAAGATACAATAGATAGGTAGTTTATATTAAAAAGTCAGAGCATGTCATCAATAGTACATCTTATACCTGATTACTATAGCCAGAGAACATGAAAGGCACATAATCAACAGCCACATCAATCATAATAATTTCTCTTCCTAGCAAATGAAAGCAAGAATGATTTCATTCATCTCCTAATGACACTTAAAGCTCAAGCAACAATATCATATGAAATCAGCAATATTTGAGGCAGTCAAGTAATTTTCAATAACAAGAAGTAGAAATTGTCATTGCCTTCTCAATCAATTTTCCTAACTCAATTAACAACTATAAGCTGTAGAAACCAACAGAAAAGCAAGAGGAGAACAAACTAGACAATATCCAGCAAGGTAGATTCATGGGATTCATTATCCAATCAATGGCAAACTGCAGGCCACAGGCTCATGAGCTAATCTGAATTTGGAAATAAATGCCATCTGAAGAAAAAGAGCCATTTGCACATAGGTTCACGAAAAAGCAACATCACATTAAAGGTCTCCTAACATACTAATTTGGAAATACATTCATGCTCCACAAGGCAGATCCACTATTAATCACAAACCCAAAGGCATAAAAGGCATGAATCAGATCAAACCATGACCGAATCCCATCCTCATCCAATAAAAAGACTACTGCATCATCAAAAAATTAAAATGAACAAGAAAGAAAATAAAAAAAAATTAAAACAATCTCTCCTTTTCGAAAAGATGAGAAGCAAAAACACAAAAACCCCAAGCTTCTGAATTGTCCGACTGCCAATATTCTGATGAAATCTAGTCAAAGAAAAACGAGATAGCAAAACACAAACAGAAGATCATTTTGTTTTAACCAAAAAAGAAGCGCCACTCTAAATAGATTGTTCAATCGAAGCATGTAAGAGTTATCAACGTCCAAACCCAGAATTCCCGTTTTCACTGCAAGAGAAATTCCAAGCAAAGGCCTACATTACCCAAAATACAAAAATTAAAGTAAAAATTACTGGAGCCATCCAAACAACACTAACAGCTTCGTCATATCCCCTCCGTGCTTAAATCCAGGTGTTTATCAGAAATTCAAACTCCAGAGGCTGAAAAACAAATCACATAAAAACAACAAAAACCCTCCACGTTTGACCATGGTAACTCACTGCCATAAAACCACAAAAATCCATCAGCCAGTTAGAAAAAATTCTAAACAAAAAACAAATGGCCAAACTGGAAGCATCTCACTGAAGAAACTAAAATCCCTAATTTTTAAAAAATGTAAATCATTACTTACATACATCTTCTTGTAACTTCGACCTGCTTCTCTTTCCGTTCATACTCCTGTCTGATCTTCTTCTTCTCAGCCTACCAGCTGAAGCTTCTCGATATTACATTTTAACTCATTTTCAATCAATGGACAGCATTAACACAACACATCTAATGGCTCAGAATAGTTTGGCAACATACCTGAGTTAGGTGACTCAGATTTATAATGAGTCACCGAAGTGCATACCAGACAAGACAAAACACAGCCTCTGTAATTTCCGCTCCTTCCTTCCACAACCACCCACCATTCATATATGCCTTCATTTCTCTCCTCCTCACACACACTTTACCCTCTCCAACACAGCCACAATGGAGAGCCTTGTTCTTCACTCCACGCTCTCTACCACCGCCACTTCCTTCCACCGCAGAAAACAACCCTTCAAACCTCTCACCACCTCCCTCTCTCTCTGTCCACTCTCTCATTCTCTCTTCACCGTCCGATCACCCCCCAAACCCCTCCTCTTCTCCCTTCCCCACCCTCCATTCCTCAAACTCAAACACCCCCATTTCACTACTCACTCCTCCCAAAACGACACGGCATCACCAACGCCAAACCCACCTCCGCAAGGCGCCAAAGTTATCCCCTTTATCCTCTCGATCTCGATAGGCTTACTTCTTCGCTTCGCGGTCCCTAAACCCATTGAAGTCACTCCACTAGCATGGCAATTACTCGCAATTTTCCTCTCAACGATAGCGGGTTTGGTGCTGAGCCCATTACCAGTGGGGGCTTGGGCGTTTCTTGGATTGACAACCGCAATTGTGACAAAGACACTCAGTTTTGCGACGGCTTTTGGTGGTTTCACCAATGAAGTTATTTGGCTGATTGTGATTTCATTCTTTTTCGCTCGTGGATTTGTGAAGACGGGTTTGGGTGATCGGATTGCTACGTATTTTGTGAAATGGTTGGGGAAGAGTACAATGGGATTGTCTTATGGGTTGACTCTTAGCGAGGCACTTATTGCACCTGCCATGCCTAGTACTACTGCTAGAGCTGGGGGAGTTTTCTTGCCTATTATAAAGTCTCTATCTTTGTCTGCTGGGAGTAGGCCTGGGGACTCCTCTTCCAGGAAGCTTGGATCTTTTCTTGTTCAGTCTCAATTTCAGGTTTGTGGGTTTTTCTTGGAATTGTGTATAATGTTGTGAATTTTGTGATTTGATGTTTCCGTACGGTTGTAGCATTTTGAATTGAATGCTTTCTTGCTAATGGTCCGAGTATGACTGCTGAGTTCATTGATAATTGATGCTGGGAGATTACTCCTTTTTGGTTTCTTAGTTGTTAATGTGGATGATGCTGTGAAAATAAATAATTTTAAGTGGTTAAAGGTGAAGATAATGCCTTATTTTGAGGTGCTGTTTTTAATTTTTCTCGGATTAGTTGACACAAATTACATAATTATGCTTGATTGAATTGCTATATCGAAGATTATTTTCTGAGAAGTGCTACGGCTGAAGGATTGTGTTTACTTTTTTGCTCCCCTCAGCTGAATTGAAAAAAATTATGGCCACAAAAATTTCATATTCATTAAGATATGGTGTACTACTTGCAATTTGTTGCGTAACTTTTGTCTTTATATGTTATTTTACAGTCTGCAGGCAACTCTAGTGCCCTTTTCCTGACTGCTGCAGCTCAAAATTTGTTGTGTCTTAAATTAGCTGAGGAGCTGGGAGTGACAATATCTAGTCCTTGGGTTTCTTGGTTCAAAGCTGCTTCTTTGCCGGCGTTTGTTTCTCTTCTTGCTACACCACTCATCTTATATAAGCTTTATCCTCCTGAAATCAAAGACACTCCAGATGCCCCTGCAATGGCTGCTAAGAAATTGGAGACTATGGGTCCTGTCACACGAAATGAATGGATCATGGTTGGGACAATGCTTCTTGCAGTTTCTTTATGGGTCTTTGGGTAAGCATTTCTTGTCTTAACGGCATTTAGATCAATTCTACAACAGTTTTGGTTGTTACACAAAGATATACTTGTGAGGCCTACAAATAGGATTTCCTTAACATTTGATTATCCTTATGCAAGAGACTATATTTTGCATAAGCTATGTAGTACGTGTAAAGATCATGATATATTTTGCTGCTGCTGCTTCTTCTGATTGGATTATCTGAGGTTTGACAAATGATCCTGCATTTCTATTTTGTGCAGAGATGCTCTTGGAATACCAAGTGTTGTGGCTGCAATGATTGGCTTGTCAATACTTCTTTTACTTGGAGTACTTGAGTGGGGTGACTGCTTGAGTGAAAAATCGGCATGGGATACGTTGGCTTGGTTTGCTGTTCTGGTAGGCATGGCAGGCCAACTTACAAATCTTGGTATTGTGACCTGGATGTCTGATTGTGTGGCCAAGTGCCTTCAGTCTCTCTCCTTGAGCTGGCCTGCCGCATTCGGTGTTCTTCAGGCATCTTACTTTTTAATTCACTACATGTTCGCCAGTCAAACTGGTCATGTGGGAGCTCTATATTCAGCGTTTCTTGCCATGCACTTGGCTGCTGGAGTGCCCGGTGTGCTTGCAGCTCTTGCATTAGCTTACAACACAAATCTTTTTGGTGCGCTTACACATTATAGCAGCGGCCAGGCTGCTGTGTACTATGGAGGTATGTCCCCTGTCCTCTGCCCTATGCATGATCTTAAAGGACATCTTTTTTTTTCTCACTCCTAAGCTTATTTTGATTTGGTAAATTAACATTAGGGGGTATTTTGCCTTCTGCTCAAAATGATTCACAGTAATACAAAATGATGGATGAATTTGACAGTGATTCAAACACGATTGAATTGAAGATGCAGATACAAAACGTGTCCTTTCCTGTTTTTGTATCTTTAATAATCATGTTATTAGTGTTTTATCTGATTATCAAAGAACTTGTATTCTTTATAATCGAAGAGAGAGGATGCTTTTTTATAATCTTTTGCAGCATTATATAATGGTAAATTTCGAATTTTCTTTTTGGGCAGCTGGATACATAGATCTACCCGATGTTTTCAAAATGGGATTTATAATGGCGGCACTAAATGCTATCATCTGGGCAGTAGTTGGGGCTTTCTGGTGGAAATTTTTAGGCCTATACTGATTTTGGTTTCCAAGCAAGTAAATTAGAAATTGATTGGTGTATGATTACTTTTTCACGGAGACAACTGAGCTTCCTGTTTCATTGAGAGGAAATTTTGATTTCTACATTGATTTTTGTTAGTTCTAGCTTGTTAGAATTATCATTGTAATAATGCTCACTCGGAACATTAATGATTAATGAGAGTTATATTTGACGAAATTTTTTTTTACTGTTGCAATTTTTTTTTTATAAGTATCAACGTTGTAAATATTCTGTCCTTTTATAATTTCTCTCTAATAGCAATCTTCTTCATCTTCTGTCTCTCTACATCTCTTTCATGATAAGTTTTTTTAAGAGTCTCATGCGTCATGATACAGCTTATTTGAAACAATTCTGTGAGTTTGCCGCTACTGTTTTTTATATTCCACTTGCTATTGACATTTTCTCTGGAAAGAGAATTTGCTGGGTTTTTCCGGATTCTTTTTCATGGAGTTGTGATACAATTGATAGCGCTGGGTGTTGAATTTTACGGTGTTTTTTGTTTAGTTTTCTCTTCGTATCATCGTCAACTTGACATTGTCAGCATTACAAAGCATTATCATGATTTCCCTCCCTTTTCAACAATACATGTTTATATTAATATCATGCATGGATCCATTATTTTAATTTTTGAGGGGTTTTTTTTTTCTCTATTGGGTTCTGGTGTGTATATATAAATTTCGTTGGCGATTTAAATTTTGTAGTACATGTAAACTAAACAGGTAATTTTTTTTTTATTATCGTATTCAAATTTTGTAACAAACCACACTTTTTCTTTTCTTCTTTTTTTTTTGGTTAGGAAAACAAATGATAATGATAGAAATAATTTTGATTTTGATTCTCATCATTCACTTTTTCTATATAAAGGATTTCAATACCAATTTTGGTTCCAATGCATTTTTTAGCAAATTGGCCCATGGTGTTTTCGCCACTTTAAAGCTGAAAGCAATCAAACACACAATATAAATTGTGAATTAAATAGAATTGGTCAAGTACTTACCTCGATATGCAATATAAATTGTGAATTAAATAAAATTGATAAGTATTCACCTCTAAACGAAACTGAATAAGCAATAAAAGTGGGAACAATTGATGCTAACTAGTCTTAGTATTACTTCTAGACATTGTTGGGATACTATAAATTTATTTTTATTTTGTTATAAATATTTGAGACTAGTAAAAGTTGTCTCAATTTTAAAAATAAAAAAATTATATGAATATAAATATTTTATAATTGAAAAAAAAAATTATATTAAATTTTAGAAGTCTTCTTTATACATAATATTTTGAATATTTAGATTATATTTTATTTAAATTTACTTATGATGAAACCAATTATTAAAAAAATATAATATCAAATGTCAGCTATAGAAAGTATTTAATGTTAAAAAACTATAATATATATATATATATATATATATATATTAATTTCACAAACGAACTACAGTCTTGTTAGGACAAGAATGTTTGAATATTTGCGGCCTAAGTATTATTAAGAGATTGATCTTATAGGAATGGTGCTTGGTGGAGAAGACAAAATCTTCTCATCTTCCTCTAATAGGGCCGACGACACATACAAGAGAGGTAGAAACTTTTTCTTCTGTGTATTCTAGTTGCGACTGTAAAAGGGCCCTCTTTAGGTGTCTTACACATAGATATAAGTGGGTACGTATGAGCTTCAATACTCTCTTTAGGAACCGTAATTCCTAATCCTTTTATGATTAGCCAATCCACATATTTGGGCTCACCAAATATTAGACTCTGGTTCCACGCATCACCCGTCATTGGCTTATTAATCTAAATGGGAATCGAATAGGGGGTTGTGAATTGGATTATTTTGACAACTTTGAAAGAGATTTTGAAACTTTTTGAGATTTTAGAAACCAAACTAAAACAAAACCAATCTAATTCTACTCACATAGCTCAAAATAAAACAAAACAACCCGGATCAACAATAAGTAGCAAGAATCTAAAAGAGACTAGGAAAGAGAGACCAAAGCTTAAGATTTATAGCGTTTCCCTCCTTCTTGACCTCGGCTCGGATCAACAACAAGGAGAATTTGTTCTTCTTCAGTTGTTGATTCTAATCCCGAGTAGGCTTTTAGACTGCAGTTCAGTCAGTTATTCTCGTCTTTGGAGAGATAGTGGTTCAACTGTGAGGCTTGCAATGATTCTACCTAGTTGTTGTTCTCTGTTGTTTTGCTATGTTCGGGGTAGGTACTTGAATGATCTTCCATTTTCGCTGTAAATTCTGTTAGGTTGTATAATTTAATCGCTCTTTCATACAATGTTAAGAAATTTAACAATTTAAGTGAAACAATGAAAAGAGATCAAACAAACAAGCAATTAATTATAATATTCAGCAACTAAAATGAAAGAAAGATTACTCTTATAATGGGCTAAACAATTAAAGTGAAATTAAACAATATGAAAGAAATAATGAAAGTAGGTGTAAGTTAAACAACCAAGCAATTAACTAAAACTATCACTACGTTAAAAGAAACGATGAACAAATTAAAATAGTGAAAAGCAAAGAAAAATATCAATCAAGTAACAGGTTAGGGTTAATGAGTTAAGCAATTATAAAATACAGGAACAAACGAAATTAAACAGTTAAAGAATTACACCATTAACTATAAAAATTAATAGAAAAACTAACATACTAAAACGATTAAACACAAAAAATTAGGGTAAATGTTGTTGCTTGAACAACAGTGAAGTCAAACAATCTTCAAGTCTTCACACATATCCTATAAAACTTGCAAAGTCAGAGGTTGAGGGTTTTACCCTTGATGTTACTCCGACGCTCAAGTCAATGGAATATTTCTGAGAGAGTTTTTACAAAGTTTTGGCAAGTGGTAGTGTCACACCCTATTCTATACTATATTTGTATTATACTATGAAATTACAATAACAAAAACATATTTATATATATCATTCACATCCAAATGTACATATGAAAATTTTTTAAGAAAGTATGTAAACAATACTAATAAATATACATACAACACTCTACATTTTCTCTCAAAAATATAAGTACAATGATAACAAAATGCAGAGGAGAGAGAGTATGAGACCCAGCCAGACGACCTATACTCCATATGTATATGAAATAGTCAATCAGCCTCACACTTGATCAACTTCCAAAAAAAACTGTATATGCTAAAGTCCTGAAAATATATTAGCTCTTTATATGAGTCACTACTCAATGAGAGAAACTATCATCAGTAAATCCACAACATATAGCATACGCATCCAAACAGAACACGATAAGTCTCAACCCGGATCTATAGAGACATATAGTCTCAAAACTATAAGCCAGCTAGCAATCAATCTGTAAACTATAAGAGACATTAAGTCTCGAATCATGTACTGTATTTATGGAGATGTTTAGTCTCGAAACTATAGTCAGCTGGCAATCGATCTGTGAACTATAAGAGACATTAAGTCTCGGATCATTTGAACTATAAGAGACATTTTCAGATCATTTCATGTACTATAAGAGATCTTAAACATGTTGGTCAAGTCCGCCTTTTAAGTCAATAATGCCAATGACAAATCATTTCAATCACCAATCAAACTATGCATATAAACGATATATGTAATTGCAAATCATATCATTTCTATATCTTGGCATCAAGACAAGCCAAGTCATATTCACTGTGCACGATAAACGAAGTCATATTCAGTGAGTCCATATCATATTTCATGCATTTGTCTATAGCTCATTCTCAACAATTCGTACATCATACACGTGTCACTTGTAAATAATACCGATATCTCATATATTTGCACGTGAAATAAGCAATTCATTCCACATTATCACATATTTACATATCAAAACAGAGTATCAATTTCAATGCATAGCATTGCGTATAGCAAACACATGGAGACACCTCCAGATTCTACTCACCTAGGCTTCTACTATACGTGTCATGTACAGAGGACTTCTAGTTCCCCAATCTACGAGTGTTTGGATCCTCTGGGTCTATAAAATATTAAAAATTACATTTATCAATATCAAGCACATTGTTTATAAAATTATAGATTAGTTGTAATACACAGTCCGTTCCGATCAATTCTCTATAGCATTCCGACCAAATTCCGACAAGGTCCTTGGCGGAATGTCATTCGACTTTGGATAACCTTAGTTCCATCCCAATTTGAACCTCGAATGATTGAAGTGATGTTTGGGTGTTCGGATGTGTTTGAGAATATTTAAGGGTGTTATCCATGAAAGTTTGGGTGTGGTTAAGTCCCGAGAGTGATGGGATTTATTATTTGAAGTTAAGAACGCATTTGAGGAGTGATTTTATGCCCGTAGAGCTTGCTGGAGGCCATCTACGTGCATAGCAGGAGTATCTATGCACATTGTGAGTGATTCAGGTCAATTTGGGGGCGGTGTAACCCGTCTACGTGCGTTGTAGGAGGAGCCACACACGTAAATGATCTGGGAATGCTATGTGAGCTGTTCATGCCGACTACGTACTTTGCGAAGAGTGAAATGCATGTAGAACAGGCACAACGTACGTTGATCATGAATTTTGAAAATACGAAGTTCCTTGGTGAAATTTTGACATCATCTACGTGCACAATATACGATGCAACGTACGTATAAAGTTGACAATGTACGTTGTCTGGGAGCATAACGTACGTTGACTTTGAAATTCAGTGCAATGGTGCGTTTTGATCCATTTGTCTATATAAGCACTCCTCACCCGACCTTCATCCGTCATTCATCATTTTCACACTCTCTCAATCTCAGATCATTTCTCTGACTTCTTCTTTGCTCTCCCAAGGTTCCTAAACATCTCAAGAGGTAAGATTAACATCCTAATCTCTTCTTTGCACTCATTTTATGCCTCAAAATTTTGCATCTTGTTTGGGTTTGATTTGACCTAGGTTTTCGGATTTGAGTGATTCTATCAGAAATGAAGTTATAGAGTGTTAGATCCTGATAGATCAAAGCTAGAAACACTTATCTCTAGTGTTATTTGTAGAGATTTGAGGTCGTTCATAAATGGGTTCAGTTGATGACGGTTTGGCAAAGTTGAGTTCAATCTGTTGTTTTTTGTTGATATGAGAGTTGTTTGATGGTTGATTTTAGTCGTTAGAGGTCCAAAATGTAAGGATCTAACTTCGGTTTTGGAGACTTTTGAGTTTGAAAGAAATGGGTTTGTTCTTGAGCTAGGGTTTCGGGTTTTGATGATTTTCCTCTTCAATCTTAGGTTGTTTTTGTTAGATCTTGTTAGATTGGAGTTGGAAATACATAGATTTGAATTGGGTGTTGTGAATTAATGATTCATTCATTTGGGTTAGGGAAATCTGAATTTTTTGAGGAAAATTCATGATGATGTTAAGATTGTTTGGTGAAACCAATTTTAGATTTGAGTTTCTGAGGTTAATTAGAGTTGGTTTGTGTGGTTAGAAACATTGGGTATGATCAATATGGATTTTTGGGTGCTTTGAGAATATGGTTACGCTGTAAGAGCGATAGATTATCGATTGTAATAGGATTTCTGATAATGGCTCAGGTTGGGTCATGCATTGCATTGCATACATATTCAGTAATGTCACAGTACCATATCTGATTATGTTGTAATAAATCTCTGTTCTCAGTTCTATTCAGCTTTCGAGGTAATCAATCCTTCATCAGTGGACTGCGACTAGATTATTAGCTCGGTGTCTAAGTGAGTGGATTGTAGTTTCAGACATATAGGCCGTGTCTTCTAAAATTATATATTTTTGATGTGTCTGGACTTAGTACGTAATCTGGTATAATTAAAGGCTATTATCTTAAAGTCTGTCTGTGTGAAACCTCTGTTGTGGAAAATGAATTTTCTCTGAAAAATTTTGGAAGTTTGGAAATAAACCTTTGTATGGATTTCAGTAATATTGTGTAGAAAATATTCTTTCTGGATTTAATAATGTTTTCTAAAATAGATATTTTGTTTTGAAACAAATGTTTTGATCTGAAAAGAATAAATGTATTTTGATTCTTGAAATATTTTCGGAACAAATATTTTGCCTGAAAAATCTGGAAATGGTTTTAGTATTTAGTTATGTTTTTGGCAAAGACATAA